>CABFWO010000008.1:458121-595607 GCA_902155825.1 Timema genevievae | reverse complement strand
TTTTTTTTTTTTTTTTTGTGGTGAGGGCAGTGGTAGTTTCAGTAACGATTTTGATGAACAATGGATTTTAAACTGAGAGAATTGTTTGTGAAACTGTTAACCTTACCTCAAACCAACTGACAAATTGGTGTGTAGATAGGGTGTAGGGCAAACAGGAGTTATTTTCATGATCAAAAATTGAGTTCATGGGTAGTCATTGAAACAAATATGTGTTAATGTTTTTCAGGCACTTTATATCACAAAAGGATCATTTGCACCTGTAACCTCCTTATTTATCACTGGACTATGGACCACGCTTACCTAAAATATCAACTTGAAGTTCCTCCAAACCCAACAGTCGGTTCAGAAAGCGCACGTTAAACATATCAAATAATAATAAAAATAATAAGGTTGATTTCATTTTAACATTTTCTTGTTATTAAATTGCCAGCCAACAGTCGTGGCCTCTAACAGTGAACAAAAACAGAACAACACATGGCTTAAAAAAAAAACATTATATTAGTGTGCAAGTAATAACAATAAAACAAATCACTAACTTAAATTAATAAGGAGGGAAAACGATAAAATAAAAGCCCACTTCAATACCTAATGATCTCTGTGTTAGACTGGTCTGATTTTGATGGGGAGATCGAGGTTCGAACCCTGGTCGGGTCTTATGAGGGTGGTTTTCTATAAATGGGCTCTCACTCGACTTCCAAGCAATTGCGATTAGATTACCTCTACAATGCCTCCTCCCTCATACCTACCTCATTAGGTTAATTATCATATATGCGTATAACCTGAACAGGTATTAAGACCTGGCGATAATATATATATTATTAAATAGTAATAATAGCTTAGTAAAGAGCTAACAATAAACAAACTGAAAGTAGAATATTTAATGATAACGGTGATCCTTAAATAACTCTCTAGCTTTGGTATATTTTTTGTGAGAAGAATTGTATTTTGTAAATCTATAGTTAGTACTTACACAACGGCCAAGAGGGTTAATTTTTTATGAGCTACTTATAGAAAATATTTTAGAATTTCGAGAGGCACGAGAAGGCACAATAACTCGCACATGTTCAAGAGTAGATTTACAAGAAATATTGCAATTAAAATTGTTAAAAACACAAAGAATATCTAAATAAAGTCTTTGTGAGAAGAGAGTTTGGAGACACATAATGATTGTACAAGCGGTTTACAAAGAATGTATCATAGCAAGCAGAGACAAATTTGCGTTGTACAATTCCCAGTTTCCAACTATTTTATTTTAATTTCCAGTGTTTTCCTTTATTTAAAGTGCCAATAATCGATAGTAATAATAATAACAATATTAATTATGTTAGAACAAAAGTCTCGTCAATAATGTTCACTTTACCTCCAGTGCGTTTACGCTTAAATACTCAGGTCACTTTGGGCGGTACGGAAAGGTAATGCGCCCTTGGCTCTCAGCCATTCGTGCTCGTAACGTACTCCTTGGTGTGAGATAAACTTAAGGCGTTCAACTACCATTGCGCATGGTTGCCGTTGAACGGGAATGTCCGGGTTTATATCCCTCATAAGATTGTTGCGCGGAACAAACAGTAACATTTGGATGTCCATTTCGGAAGGACTTGACCCGCTGAGCTATCGATACCGGCCCACCCCAAGAAAGTAGTTCAAACAGCCTCCAAACAGGAGCACCCCTCTCAACTCCAAAAAAGAACTGATCACTTAAAGGGAACAGTGCACGTTATAAATTGGGCATGGCCCTAATAGAGTTCCACATGAGTAAATATTATAAAGTGACCCCCTCCGAGAAATCCTTTCCCTCATAAGACACTGAAATATTAAATATATCTTCTTTGGCTCTCAAGAACTCACTTGAGAGTAAGTCTTCTTAAGGTTAAGACCTGTGTTTAATCTCGGTTGGGTGTAGGCCAACTGAGGGTGGTTTTCCTAAACGGTTTCTCACTTTCTCCTAACACAAATTCGTGTACACTTCCTCTAAATTCAATCTTCCCCTATTCCTAGCCCAATAGAGCGTATAGCTCGAAAGGGTGCTAAGACGTTGTGTTAGAAAAAACTCGTCCGGCTTGGCCTGGGATCTGAGTACGACTAACGCCTGTGGTATCTGATAACTCGCGACATCGATGGAACGCTCATATGTAACTGGTGGTTCCCGCACGTCCCCGGTGCAATTCCTGTGTCCAGGTGCCATTTTTTAACTAATTTAAATTAATTGGAATATGTCCTCCAAACGGACATCCCCGTGGTTACGATTATTTGCAGCCTGTGTGTTGATGTTCATCCTCTCTTCACGCTGATTCAGATAATTATATTTCCTCTGAAGCTACCGCCCTATTCCCTGACCTTTGGCTTAATCCGCTTAGAGCTGTATCAGTGATCTAAGGTGTATACCTCACAATAGTTTGAATTGCCGGTGACGGTGAGGTCGAGGTTCGAATCTCCGCCGGGTGCACTGGGGGTAGCTATCAACATGTAGTTTATCACTGTATTTTACCCAATGCCTTCTAAACACTTATGCGGGTGCATTTCCTCTACACTACATTCTTCATTCCTATCCCTTAAATTAAGCCGTTAGTAACTTAGGTGTGATAAATAATTTTTTTTTAAGTCTGTTAAGGTGGAAGAATTTAGAACCTTGTTCAGGTTACTGACTGGTAAACCCAATGGGAAGAGACCATTGGGAAGACCTAGATGCAGATAGAAGGAGTGCAATGAGGTGGATTGGATAGAACTAGCTCAAGCGAGAGATAGGCGGTGTTATTTTATAAGTGCGGACATGAACTTTCGAATTCTTAATGCCATAGAGTAAGTAAGGCGAACTTAATCCCATATGCCAACAACTCTACCTGGGATATATCCCCAGGGCCATCGAGCGCAATGCATCATGGGCAAGTGCAATACCAAGGGAAGTGTTCATTTATTTATGTAACGCCTCAATCGATACTCGTGGTGAATGAATTCTTATCGAGACCGATCGATATTCTAGACGGCAATTGGTATGGTCGATTGCAGAAATACTTGATAATTTATTAACCATTCGTCACAATGTAACATTAATAAATTAATAGCTTCTGCAGTAAATTATTTGTCACTCCAGGACAAGACATATTAGTTTTTAATGAAGGCGACTATGATGTCGACACTACTACACCATCTTTTATTTTAGTGACGGGATCTAACTCCAATAAAGGTCATCGGCAGATTTCAAGTCCACGGAACTAGGATGTAGAGTTTGAAAACTGTAGAGATTTAATTAATATTAATCCCAAAAATGACATGAGAACTAAAGTAACGATTTCATTCCAGTGAAGATGCCTAGCATGTATACACATATTTGAGAAGCTATCGAATTAGTAAGTCGAAAAGCTATTAAATTAGTAAGTTGAAAAGTTATTAAATTAGTAAGTTGAAAAGCTATGCAATTAAGAAGTTGAAAGGCCATCAAGCTTGTAAGTTAAAAGGCGTTAGGACTGAGTGTATAAATAGGGCCTTTAGGCGAGCAGTTCTAGATTAAGATAGTTTGTAAGTTGTGTGTTTTTATAGTATGTGCATTTAGATAGTGCACGTTAAGGTGGGGTGGAAGGAGACGCGAGAAAAGGGCAAGGTTTTTGCCGTTTTTATAGCAAAACATATTTGGCCTAAATAAATCAAATGATTTTCCAGTATGAACATAGAATTTAATTTTCTCCACTTGGTGATATCAACAGTTGTTGTTGTTGTCAAGGGTGTCCTGGAACTTAATGTCAATTTTTTATGGTAATGATTATATAATTTCTTCAAATCATGTCACGTATTGTGAAATTCAAGCTGACAATATTATTGTTGTATTGTTTTAACTAATGTTTATAGGCTAAATAACGTATTTTCTGTATTGTGTTATTCAAATTTAATTTATCATTGTTACTGTTATTATTGCTATTATTGTTATTATTTATGTGTCGCATTGAGAAGTTTAAAGTTATAGAGATATCAAAAAATAAAAAGACACTCACTATGTCAATATTAAGAAGTCAAAAGTGATGGAAATTTAAAAAAATGAAGAGCCTTTAAAAATCAAAATTGGAAACCAGGAGTTGGAAAGCATTGAGCATTTAAAATATTTTGGAAGTCTGATGACAAAGGATGCCTATTGCACCAAGGAAATCAGATCAAGGATCACCATGGCCAAGGAATATTTCAACAAGAAGAGATTACTGAACAGCAAGTTGAGTTTGTAACTGAGGAAGAAACTGATGAAATGCTTCATTTGGAGCATCGCGCTATATGGAGCAGAAACTTAGAATCTTAGGAATATGGAAAATAAATAATTGGAGAGCTTTGAAATATGGTGCTGGAGAAGACCTGAGAAGATCAGGTAGACAGAAATCTTAAAATCTTACAAAATCTTAAGAAAAGTGGGTGAGAAGAGAAACATTTTGGATGTGATTCTTCGATACAAAGTAACTGGATCAGCACATTCTTGGAAGGAAATGTCTTCTGCACGTTGGATGACTTAAAGAAAATAAGAAAGTTCTGGGAGCTGAAGGAGGCAAAGGACATGGTGCATTGGTGGTCTAAGTTTACTGGAAAAAGGAATGGACCTGTTGTAAGATAAAACGCCTACTAATAATAATATGTCATAAACACATTTTCCAAATATTTGAAAAATTCGTCATAATAAAATACGTAGCGTATATAAAAGATTGTTTAAAATGTTTTAACTATCCTCTACAGCCAAACTACTGTCATATTAGTTTATTTATGATTCTCTTGATTTTATTAATTACTAGTGAAGTGAATTACCTGTTCTTCACATGGAATGTGTTTTATAATACGTTTATATCTTTTGAAACCTTTAAAAGTTGGTTCGATAAAAATCCGAGAAAAAGGCAATACAATGAAGTGTTGGGTTTTTTTCAGCACCACGTCTTACTATCCGTTAGTTTGTAGTGTTTTGTATCCACCATCTTGAAACAAAATGGTGGGTGTATATTTTAACTAACCACTATGGCATATACTACCCGGACGTCTGGGTCATGTCCGAGCGAAATTTCAGCACAATCGGTTTATTGGTTTTGGCGAGAAAGAGTAACAGCTGAGAAGAGGGCCAAAGTGTAGGGTTTTGTAGCCGCCATCTTAAAATGAAATGGCAGATATAGATTTTTGAATTAACCTTTATTTTAACCGGACGTCCGAAATTTCAGCACAATCATCGTAGTGCCTTTTGCTTGAAAGAGTTACAGACACCAAATCACTTATTATTTATTCTGAAACCCGCCTCGGTGGCGTATTTGGCTAACGCGCTAGTTGTGTTAAGCTCGACCGCCGAGGACGGGGAGATAGAGGTTCGAATCTCGGTCGGGTGAACTGGGGGTGGTTTTTCCTAAATGGTTTTCCACTCTCCCTCCACGCAAATGCGGGTTCACTTCCTCTAAATTCAACCTTCCCAATTCCTAATCCATTAGCGTAATTAGTACTTAAGCGTATAACCCGAACGGGTAGTAAGACGCGGTGCTAAATAAAATTTATTCTGAACAAAAAAGTTCTCCGAAATTCGAAGTATAAGCACTATTTCTATCTTGGAACACCTCACTACACAACTTTCAACTAGAACGTATCTTATTGGTTCACCCTCAACGCAAATTTCCCACCCCCCAACGCTTCATGAAGTTGCACCTTGCAGAAGAATATAATGAATGCCAGGCGCGAGCAGTTAATGACTTGTTCTTTCTCTCGACTCGCAAACTTTTTACGGAGGAAAAGATGACAATCTTTTGATCACGCGTCTTATTTTTTTTTTGTATAAACACTCTCTTCTTCACTTCATTTTATTACCTTATACTTCTTGCAGGTATCTTGATCGTAAGCTGTACAGAATCTCTTCGCTCTTTAAATATAATAAAAACTCGTCAATGATATATTTTGATAGGTATGTTTTTAGTATCTCAATTTTTATAAAATATCATAGTAGGTAGGCCTATAGCAACATAAACTACATTTAGGGTGTCTAGAACTTAACAATCAGTAAGAAACTCAGTAAATATTTATAGATTTTCTACGCTGTATTTTATTACCCACCCGGGCTATCCGCATATTCACAATAATAGAGTAGGTATGAGGAAGGAAAAATTTAGCGGAAATTTACTAACAATTGCGTCCAGAAAGGGTGTAAAATTCTAAGGACAAACACCTGATACAACTGACTGGGATTTGAACCCAAACCTCCCCGTCATATGTGAACCAGGCCAGATAAGGCTGATACCTTAGTCCTCATGCCCACCGGTGCGAGTATGTCCTATACATATTTTCCATCGTTATTGGATTTCCAGGCGGGAGCACTAAAGAAAGATTTGTCGACATTGTGACTTAACTAGGGGCGTGCGAGTGCTCGAAAATTCGAGTTTTGAGTCGAGCTTTAGTTGCTGCTCGAACTCGACTCAAAATTTTTTGCAAAACTCGAAAAATTTGAGGACTCGGAATTTTCGACCTATTTCTCGAAAACACTTTACATTAAGTTTGATTAATTTTATTCAATTTTAAGTTATAATTTAATAGCAAATAGAGTCCCTTAAATTTCCTTTCGTCTAATTCAAAAAAAGAAATGTATTTAAAAAATCAAATCCGTGTGATTATAAATCTTTCCAAAAAAAATTTTTAGTAAAAAAAGCATGTATTTGTAACTATTTATGGTTTGTTCATGGATACATTACAAAAAATCATCTTGAAATATTTATTGCCAAATAATGCTTTATACTACTCGAACTCGACAAAAACTCGACTGTAACTCGATTCGAAATGAAAAATAACTATTGCACACCCCTAGACGTCACATCCTCTATTTATGTGGAAGATAGCATATTTATTTAAAATACAGACTCCTCCCGTACCCTAAGATTAGGTGGATTAGTTCTCTAATAACCAGGGACCGGATTCTGATGACATGTCACTTTAATTTATTCACAGACAATGCTCATGAGCACAATAACTCTGTTCATGATTCCCTTGTGGTTGAAATTTATATTTTATAGGTATCTTTTTATAATTTTGTTCACTCTTTTAATACATTTTTAATCGTTTTAGGAATTAATGTTGTTAATATCGGATGTTTTAAGATTATAGATTATATTATAAGTTATAAGATTCATTAGTACTCAAAAATAATATTTGTCACCACACAGTTGTATGATTGAATAATGTAAGCTTCATTTTTTTGGGCATCTTGTCTTACTACCTGTTCAGGTTATACGCTTATGTAACAATCACGCTAATATCCGGCCCCATTATGTAGTGGTCAGTGCACCTGACTATGAACCTAGGGGCTTTGGGTTCGATTACTAGCTGGTACTTTAGGTATTTTTCTCTTAAGGTGAGCTGCCCTAACGGTCACCAGGGGTTGGTAAATTAGGCTTAAGCTAGGTTTAGACTCCCACTGGTCTACATCTCCATAATTTCTATCATTACATCATCTCATTGCGAGTATGTGTAGACAACCTCCATATTCACTATCATCTCATCATCTCATTGCTGGTATATGTAGACAACCTCCTAATGTGTATCTGGGAAATGTTCTGTACCCCCAGTGCGACGGATAGTCTACATACAGACGACCAAACTAGATGTCGTGTACCTCCAAGTGAGTAATGTCAAGGGCTAAAAAAATCTCATGTGCTAAGGACGAGTAAGGACGAGTAAGGATGAATTTAGAATAAATGTATATGCATTCGCGTGGAAATAGAAACCACCCTCAGTACACCCGAACGGAATTCAAATACCGATCTCCATGTCATTGGCAGTCCAGTCTAACACGAGAGTGATGCCTTAGACCATGCGGCCACCGAAGTAGATAACTTCATATTAACTTTCTTTATTTTTTCCCTGTTGAAGCACCAATCTGGCTTGTGTTTTAGGGTATTTGTAAAAATCGGATGTTCATGTTTAGCGAAATGCAAGAGTTTATTTGCCATATTTTATTTTTGGCATACAGATCAATTTTAATTTAAATGTTTAAAATGCTTATTTGATCTATTAATGCGCATTTTTCAGAGTTTTCATTTACATTTCGAATAAATTTGACGTAATTTTCTTAGCATAATTTAAATCATTATTTTACCCGCCTCGGTGGCGTAGTTGGCTAACGCGCTAGTCGTGTTGAGCTCAACCACCGAGGACGGGGAGATCGAGGTTCGAATCTCGGTCGGGTGAACCGGGGGTGGTTTTTCCTAAATGGTTTACCACTCTCCCTCCACGCAAATGCGGGTTCACTTCCTCTAAATTCAACCCTCCCAATTCCTAATCCATTAGCGTAATTAGTACTTAAGCGTATAACCCGAACGGGTAGTAAGACGCGGTGCTAAATAAAAAAAAATCCTTATTTTGTTAATTTTTTGACCATTTTTAGATCATCAAATAACAAATACCGCAGTAATATTGATATTAAGTATATTGAAAACTTTCTAAACACAGCTTAAGATCGAACTGTCACTATTCATGAAGCGATCCCTCCCCCGTGAGGAAGGTCGTGTTTGAAATATGAGAGGGTGTTTGTGGACAGGTGTTGAGTTATGATTCCTCTCTAGTCCCGGTTAACTGCATTTTAATGACTCGTGAGAGCGAGTAGCACGTGCCGGCCCCCCTGAGGGGGGAATAGAGGGAGGAGTACTTGGATTCACTTTATTAGAGGTAGGCTGGTGTTGGTTTTCGATGATTATTGAGCCATCTGGACGCGGCAGGGAGATTAGGTAACGGGAGGATGAGGCGATGAGTCGACCTTGAACCTGTATACAGGGTGGGGCGGACACAATTATATGATCTCTGCTGAGGAAAGTGATGGACAACGTGCTGAGGTTTGCCCGACGTCCATTGGATCTAACCTGAGTGATATCATCCTCAAAAAGTGAAAACGTAGTAGTATGTAGTTTACTTTTATTTAGCTACTGAATATTCACTTTTCAATTAAAGTATTAATTTTCAAGTTACTAATCGTCTAATGATTTCGGCCCTAGTTCATAAAACCATTAGCCTAATTAGTACATAAGCGTATAACCTGAATAGGTAGTAAGACGCAGTGCTAAAAAAACCCAGCTTGAACCAGATGTCAGTTTTTTTTTAATCCACATAATTAGAATTAAGTCTAATCCCCTATTTTACGAATTCAAATCTCGAATTCGAATCTTGGAATAATTATGTACTTAAGAGGAAATATAAACATAATATAATAATAGAAAATACAAATAGTAGTCTAACTAAATGTTAACATTATTTATTATAATCCATTCATTAAAAACATTCATACAATCAGTTAAGTGCTAAATTACTGGTTTGGAACCTGGTTGTTAAAATGATTATATAATTATAATTGGTTCTGAGCTACCAATAAGCAGTATTAGAGCTCTAAGATAAATTTCACGTGAAAAATTGAAAAAAAAAATTTTTTTTAAAGGATTTGAGTCTCGATTCCGAAATTTACTCGAATCCTCGAATCTCGAATATCCTTAACGTTTTGAAGGATTTGAGGATTCAAAGTACTATTCCTAATTATAATTGAAACTAGGGAAACCATTTACCTCATTAAAAAAACATACATACACACACACACACACACACAACAAAGTTGACAAATAGTTAAAAATCAAATAAATTATACTGATCCTATTTCGCTGTTGTCAAATGAAGAATACAGAAAATCGGACTTCGATACGTTTTCTGGTTCGAGCGTAAGATTATGTCTGATTCCCCAGTTAATCAGCCGTGAAATGAGCTCTTTAAGGTTCCAAAGTCGATTCCTGGCCAAGAGAGAAATTCGTTTGTTTTATTTTACCAAACATTAACTCACATCAGAGGTTATGCGGACCAAGGCGTGTGTCTCGTCTGGTATTGGTTTGCCGGTGAAGGAAAAGTTAAAGCTCGAATCTCAGCCGGATGTATTGAGGTCGATTTTTCCTAAACATCTCCCTCCACACAAAAACGGATGTACTCAATCTAAATATTACTTTTCTTATCCCTGATTCATTAAAGTAGATTTGCGAATATCCTAGATGGGTAGTAAGATGTGGTAAATCTGTGGTATGGAGTGTTTGATTTGCCCTGCAATTAAATTATAATTAGTGCCTAATTACCAGCGACAGTGTGCGCTCTAAATGTCTGTGCTAACTAACAAGAGAATTAAGCGCCGTGCCATGGTTCAGTTTATTACTATACTATTTCTCCTAAAGTGATCCGAAAGCCTGACAGAAGCTTTATTTAAGTTTGATTCCTGGTGGGGTAAATGTTTCATAGTCCTCTCGTTATGTGCAAATCAGATGAGCTGCGGCCGAATCGGGGTTTCATAAAATTACGGTCATAGATACTTTTATTCGAATATAATTTTTGGAAATGTACTTACATTTACATGGGAGGAGAATGAGGAACCATTTAGGGAAGATACCCCATAGTACACCCAGCTTGGATTTAAACCCCAACCTTCCATTCTATGGGAAAACATATTTTATGAGCCTAGGATCTAATCCACGTGTCCACCTATGCTAGTCCATAGGTTAGTTACACTTAGCTTATGTATTAATCACAACTTGTGAATGTGAGGAACGCCAGGCCTCCACCGTGGTTCGGATCCCACGTTAAACTGTAGGTCCTCTATTTCTATCTCACAATCACCCTACCATTACACATTAGCGTAAGTGCATACAACCCGAACGGGTAGTAAGACGCGGTGCTAATAATAATAATATAATAATATACTTAGCTTATGTTTAGCACCCGAAAAAATAATATTAATTAAGTAAACGGTAAGGAAAAAGTGATGGGGCGGTTGGAGAGAAAATGGAAATATACAAAAAGTAGTGAACAATCTTTTTCGTTGCAACTGAATAGAATAGAGGGCTCAAATTAAAAGACCCACTTCAGTGGCCGCATGGTCCAAGGCGTCACTTTCATAATATACTAGACTGCAGATGACGTGTAGATCGGGGTTCGATCCCGGTCGGGTGCGCTGAGGGTGGTTTCTCTATCAAATGAATCCCTACGTTATTTCCACGAAAATGAGGGTACACTTTCTCTTAATTCAACCTTCTTCATTCCTAGCACATTAGATTAATTATTGCATATGCGTATAACTGGGAGGGCTGTAAGATGTGTGACTAAAATTAAAATAAATTTATGTCTAATTAGTCTTTTTCTTAAAGAGCTGTAAGCTTAGAAATAATACTTTACCCTTTGCATCCCCCGCCCATTTTTGTGGCACATTTGACTTAAGTTATACTTTTATAAGGTGAATACTAGAAATGGATTGAAGAGGGGACTAAAGAGGGGAAAATATTGATTTAAGCTTACAGCTCTGAAGGTCATTTGGAGTTAGGTTGGAAGATGAGAAATGTTCAAACTATTATAGGGACGTACTTGTCACGCTCTTACCTGGTCATGGCTTGGATTTGCTTAGAGATAAGTTCGGAGCTACGGAATGTTCAAACAGTAACTTGAAGCAAATGTGATTTCCTTTTTCCTCAAGTAAATGAACTCTTTAAAACGAGCTTGCTGTCGCATATCACCTTTGTATGAGCTCAAGTGAGACAAGTGCTTTCATTAGCAACAAGTGCATCATTACAAACGTTAGTTAAAATTTTATATCTGGTTTAATTTCACTAGATTACTGGAAATAAACGGTACGGGATTTCTTAGTTTTAAAAATTCTTCCTTCTGTTTTTTAAACTTTTGTGGATGTAGTGAAGTGTAATTAATTACAACATATCTATGTTTCAATTAATTTTACAACATATAAAAGTGTATTAAAATTTAAGTATACCTCTTAGTGATCAGAAATCAAATCATTATTAATTTTGTAAGTCATGGAAAGTATAGTTTATTTTATCATTTTCTGTGTAGTATTCATTCAAATTGGAAAAAAAAAACCTCACTTTTTAAGATAAGATTTTATTTCAACAAATTAGAGACGTATTCAAAGATTAATGACAAGCTAATTTATAACTTTCACTATAAATAAACTAGTTGGTTTCTCTAAGTAACATGTACTATATAAGGATTGGTTAGAATTATTAATTTATGACTAAATTATGTGCTACAACTTAAATAACATGCTCTCGCTTGCTGTATGTATAAAAATGTTTAGCACGATACGAATTATATTCAGCTTACAAATATTGTTCAAATATTTGCCTTAAAATGACACTTAGACACTAGAATCGAATCCGTGGCTTTCAACTTGGAGCATTGGTGATCTACCGCTTAGCTATCCAGATTGGTCCTGTGTCCTTGGTCATAAATCACTTATTGGCAGTGTCTATGATAGACAAGTTAGCTCGTCAGCTACCAGAGCTATCGAAGACACAGCCAGAGAGACTCATGGGTAAAAATGCCCTTAAAACTTTCATTTGGTGAGAAATAACCGAAATTACAGATTTGATTATGTTGTAAAGAAAATTTCTTCGTGTTTAGTGATTAATGTAAATAAATTATTTCAACGTTTCATACAGGCAAACTAATCTGTTTTTTTCCTTGGCTTAATACCGGTCCATGCTAAACGCATTTAGTTATACCAATACCCGCTTTGGTGGCCGCATGGTCTAAGGCGCTACTCTCACAATATTCTAGACTGCCAATGACGGTGAGATCGTGGTTCGATTCCAGTCGGGTGTACTGAGTATTTTCCTAAATGGTTCTAGCTGTATCCCCACGCAAATTCGGGTACACTTCCTCTGAATTTAACCCTTACCATCCTTAACCCTTTAGCAAAATTATTATATAATTGTATAACTCAAATGGGTACTAAGACGTGATACTAAAAATCTATAAAAACTAAAATGCTTACACTAATGGAGTAGGGATGATTAAGGTTTAATTTAAAGGAATTGTACCCGAATATGCGTGGAGAAAGAATGGGAAACCATTTAGGAAAACCCACTATCAATACACCCCACCAGGAATCAAACATCAACCTCCTCGTCCCCGGAAAACCGTACCCACTGGTCTAACTCAAACTAGAGTTGTTAGAACTGAAACGCACAAAGTATTTGAAACAATCATTCTTTCAACTAACGCGCTCCACAAGAAAATGACGGAATTTTCTTGAGTTCCAAAACCGGAATCTCAAGTAAATGTGCGCAGTTTACGGGGTTGAGGTTCGAAATAACGCCAGTTTTCTCTCACTACCCCCGAGAGAACGTTTCGACCGTATATTCATTCCTCTTTTGTTTTGAAAACCCGGCCCTTTCCTCAGACAAAGCCCCAACAAAAACAACAGACCCTCAACCCATGACTTCCATTTGCGAGGTATCGGTAAATGTCGTAGACGGAGTCATTTATGTCTATTATTTATTCATACGTTTTCTCATATACTCCCTGCTTCACGTAAAATGTTCCCGACCTATTTCTATATTATATTTACAACTATGACGTGATCCTTCCGGAATGTTGAGAGACTTGAAACTAGAGGTTTGTTTTGGTCTTCTTGGCTTACTACACGTCCGGGTTACTAGCATATTTACAACAATGGGTTAGCGATGATAAGCTAGAACTTCGATTTAATGTCCCGTATTTGCGTGGAGGTAGAGTGGGAAACAATTCAGGTGAAACCAACTCAGTCCGTTCGGCAAGCCACACGACGTCATCAGCGAACTAAGACTGACGTCAGCCTTATCCTGAGTGTCAGTCGATGCTTTTAACTTTCTTGTTAAGCGCTGCAAGAAACAAAAAATCAACTCACTTGATGCTATAGTCCGATTTAGGTATAAACAAACCCGCCTAGGTGGAGTAGTTAGCTAACGCCCTAGGTTCGTGTTGAGATAGATTGCCGGGGAAGGGGAGATCGAGGTTCGAATCTCGGTCAGGTGAACTGGGTGTGGTTTTCCCTAAATGGTTTTCCACTCTCCCTTCACAAAGATGCGGGTTAACTTCCTCTAACCTCAACCAATCCCTAACCTATTAGCATAAATAGTACTTAAGCATATAAACCAACTGGGTAGTAAGACGTGGTGCTAAATAAATAAAGGTAAAAAGGAACTTTTTGTCAATTTTTTAAGTACTGCGTCTTACTACCCATTTGGGTTATACACTTATGTACTAATTAAGCTATTAGTTTTATGGATGAGGAAGGCTATATTAATAGGAAGTGTACCCACACTTGCGTAGAGGGAAAGTGGAAAACCATTTTAGAAAAATCATCCTCAGTACACCCGACTGAGAGTCGAACCTCAATCTTCCCGTCATCAACAGTCTAGTCTAATGCGAGAGTAGCGCGTTACACCACGTGGCTACCGAAGTGGTTTTGGCGGCTATTATCGTTAATTAAACACTTTTCGTATCTTTATTCGTGAATTCTTGTATTCTCCATTTTTAAATTTTCACAGAAAATGCCAATAACTAACATACTAATAATAAGTTAGAGTGCTATAACTCACTCATCTTTGTAGACCATAAAAAAACAATATTTTCTAAAAGTTCCTTACTCGAATAACCAGCTTCTTGAATTGCACTTGTTGAATGCCATCGTCTTTACAGCTGGCTTGTCATGTGACGGCAGTTACCGTTTATCTTATGTTTCGAAGTAAAAAAAAAATGGCATCCAGTGTGGGATCCCTAAGACCTAGGATAAAATGAAATTTTTGTCTTACAAGATGGGTGGCCTTATTACCAACATTTCAAGTTAAAGGTTCTCTTCTCTGTCATGGTAGAGGGTTGAAACTGTTGACTGAAGATATTGTTCGGTAAACTGTCTTCACGTGCTATCAAAACATACCACGGCTTGTATGAAAATATAGGGATAAAAAATAATTATAAAACCTAGAAGAGACACGTGACTTTGATTTGGCATTGAGCAGGAATCACAATATGAGAGTCTGTATTCTATATGTGTCATATAAATTAAATTGTAAGATGAAGCTATACTCAATATATACATCACATTTATCAGGGGAAAGAATATGAGAGCCATTCTAGAGCTGATTTAGTAAACAATTTGACTTTTTAAATAGTAAATTATCCAATTAAATGGTTATTATCTTTGACCACATCAATGGGACAGTCGTCTTTCTAAATGTCAGGATTATCTAGTCTGGTTTTACGATTAACGAGACATTAGGGTTCTAAACGCAGTCGGGTGTACTGAGGGTATTTTTTCTTCGATGATTTCTCACTCTCCCTACAAACAAATTCGGGTACACTTTCTCTAAATTATACCTTCCTCATCCTTACCTTATTAGTGTAACTAAAATATGTATATTATATACATGCGTTGGTGGGTACGTGGTATAAACATTAATTAGTTTGGTTTGCCAGGGATTGGGAGGTTAGGATTCGAAACCCGACTGGGCATTCTGAGGGTGGTTTTTTTCCCCTAAAGGTTTACCCACTATTTCTCCTTGCAAATGCGGCTACCTTTCATATAAAATTATAATTTCATTATCGCCATAGCGCTAACGTAATTCATATATGTGTAATAACCGGACGTGTACCTAAATGCGCTGGAAAAAGAGAAAGTTAATTTTTTTTAAATAAAAAATATATTTCAACAGGGAAAGTTTGAAAAACAAATCACAAACTATTACCAATAAGCTCGTCACACTAAATATAATCCTAACAACTTTTTTTTAAAAAAGTTCCCATTTATTTAAAAAAAACTGTTGATCCACTTCCCACTGACGAGAAATCTTCGCGGACGACTCAATTAATTACTTGAAGCTTCTCCTGGCGGGCGCGTGTGGAGGTAAGTTAGGGTAGTATGTCTTCCCCCCCCCATCGATCACTGTCCGACAGACGCTAGGACAGAGCTGGGAGACAAGTATATGAGAACTCGTCCCGACAGCGACGACAAACCTGTTGCGTCCGTTCCCGACAACAAACCCTACATTATAACTCACTCCGCTTTACAACGTCGTTAAGAGATATCTACGTTTCCCGTCGGGAGTCGTGTATCCAGATGAGAGTTTCTGTGGTACACTTATTTCTGGATACAATTTACATTTCCGTTGGAACACTGTTACTCTCTGAAACCATTACTTGGGGGAGGCAACGTGAGTCAAGGACTGTAATGTTACAGACTTCTTATAACAAACACATTTTGGAATAAAATATGGCTTCGGTATATTCGTTTAGTTTAATTTTCTACATATAGTAAAACTCAACCATTATATTATGCGTATCGTGAAATTTGAACAAGATTTCTTAACTTAATTTAAAAGGTTTCTGTTCATACTCAGGATAAATATTCAAAAATTGTTAAGATTACAAAATATAGACAATTAAGGTTCTATTAATTTATTTCAGCAAAAAGGTTTTTTTTTCTATATTAACTTGAGAAATACTTACCTTAATACACGTTTTTGTCTTTAGTTTTGCGCAATTCCCACGAATATAAAATGAGGAGTAATGACCACAGTAGTAGTGGTATCAAAGGTGAGGGGGGGGGAAGGGGAGGGGACGTGATCAGAGTGGCGATGAATGCGTAACATCCCGATTGATCCTGACTGTCACTCCTATATATATGTGTGTGTGTGTGTGTGTGTGTGTGTGTGTGTGACATGGATTGTGAGGCCTCTCATGAGAAGACCATTCGAGCATTTATGCCACTGTATATGGGCGTCGTTAGTGGAGGGGACGCGTCCTCCATCCCTCTCAATAATATACTCAAATACAACACTCTAAGTACCGTAAATTAAAAAAAAAGTAAATTATTCCATTAATAAAATTGAAAATCCATTTTTGAAGCAATGCATATTAAGGTACCTTTTCTTGCAGAGAGAATTAACTCTATTATCATATTATTGGTTATTTTTTTATTATTTAGCACCACGTATTACTAACCATTTGGATTATACGCTTATGTACTAACTAAGCTAATGGTTTTAGGGATTATGAAGGTCATATTTATAGGAATTGTACCCAAATTTGCGTGAAGGGAGTGTGGAAAACTATTTTGGAAAAACCATTCTCAGAACACCCGACCGAGGTTTGAACCTCAATCTCCCCATCATCGGCAGTCTAGTCTACTGCGAGAGTAGTACGTTATACCATGTGGCCACCGAAGCGGGTATGAAACATTTTAAAATAGAGTTATTAAATATGTAAAATAAAAGTGTCTAAAAGGATTTGTTTGATTAACAGGCCTGGAGTGGAAAAAAATAAGATATTATGTGGAACAATAGACTCGCAATCATATAGGATTAAATTTCGACCTATCGAGTGTCAGAGATAAGTAGACTAACCGTAGAGCTTATTAAAACCATTATTAGCAACGATTTTAATACCAGTAAGTTTATCTTACCGTCAACATTCATCATGTTAACAATTTTTAGCAAAAAATTGTTAAAATACTCTTTATATTGGGCTATTTTTACCATCTCAGGTTCCTGCATAAACTTTGCGACGTCATCAATCTATAATACATCTCTGATAAGTTGAGAGTGGATGTTAACAAACTTATATCGTTCGTCTCTCGTTATATTTGCGTGATTTGGAAAGAGATTGATTCTTTTTTGAAAGCAGAGAACGGGTGAAGATATTTTTTTATTTTTTGCTTCACGTCCTACTACTACTACCTGCCAAGGATATTCGCATTCAATTATACTAGTGAGATAGGGATGAGTATGGTAGGGTTTATATTAAATGTACCCACATTTGCGTTGATAAAGCACAGGAAAAGCCACCCTCTGTTCATCTGTCTGGAATATGAACCTTCACCACACCGTATCCAACAGTCCATATGAGATTGACGCCTTTATCCTCGTTCCCAATAGTTTTGTATGGTTTTTAGCATGATCTTGGTATGGAACGTTTCAATATTATTTTTCTTCTCACCACTCCTCATTAATCGTTCGGGGTGTACGCATGTTTTAACTAATCCAATGTGTTAGGAAGATTGAATTTAGAAAAAGTACCCGCATTTGCGTGGAGGGAGAGTGAAGAAACATTCAGGAATATCAATCTTTAGTACAATCTAACGGCACTAGTACCCCGATTTACCCATCATCAGCAGTACTGTTTATTACAACAGTGACGCGGGCAGCATAATTTTCAAAGTAGTCCCAGGTGTGGCCAATAAAAAGTAAAATTTACCTCACCATGTAAAAATTTAAAAACTAGGTTGCTCAAGCGAACATTTAAAACAATACACCCAGTTTGAACAGTTTTATTAAAAACATGTACACTTTGACTACTCACAACTGCCTCAGACGCAAACGATGAGAATTGCTCAGATTGAAAATGTAAGAAAATTTAATGAGAAATTTGACAATAATTTTTTGTATGAAGGAAGAGATGAAACGAAGTTTTGGGAAAGGGAGGGGAGGGGAGTTATTTGATAGCAGTGTAGCGTCAATAACTCGTTCAGAAAGCGGAATGCTTCCAATGATATGCAGGAAATATCAAGTTAAAACCAGCACACGCCGTCAGGAGAAAAGTTTATTTTAGTTACTGTGAGATCTGTAAAACTCAAACTCGTCACACTGTCATGGCCAATTCGCCAGTTGTCAACGGCGGCCTTTAACCATTCGACCACAGGGGTGGTTTACTTTTAGTAGTCAATTTAAGCATCGGGAATATATTTTGATAAATTAAGTTATTAGTAAGAGGTGCAGTTGAGTCTACTAATCCTGATCGTAAAGATTAAGGTTCAATCGAGCTTGGTTTTCCTTGAAGTAAATTTTATTTTTGTTAAAGTGGCTTTCCACCATCAAATCAGTCAAATGTTGGTGTAGTTTCTCCAAAGTAAACTTCTTAATCCTATATGAACTGAAATAGGACTATTTAAAATAATCATAATAATTATTATTATTCTCACCGCGTCTTACTACCCGTTTGGGTTATACGTAATTGCGCTAATGTGTAATGGTAGGGGGATTGTGATATGAAATTGAGGACCTACAGCTAACGTGGGATCCGAACCACGGTGGAGGTCTGGCATTCCTCACATTCACAAGTTGTGATTAATACACGTCTTGCCAGAGGTGAAGGAAGGGTTTGGCAATCAGATAAATTTGTGCCGGGATCGAGGATTGAACCCCGGACCCGCAGCATAGAAGTCCCATACCTTACTCCTAGGCCACGAAGCCACCTTTAACTATCATAAAAAAAATGTGTATCACTTAACATACCTTTTCTTATCAGTACATGACATAGAACCTCACTTAACTCTATAATAGACGAAGTACCGCCGTTTATTCATCCCTTTTAAAGGGTGCCCTACCCCTATTTCACCTATTATAAATGTTAACAGCCACACCGAGAATCTAACCCGGGAGCCTAAACTCAGAAGGTATAGTAATATTCTGATAGGAAGTAAATTTAAAAAAATACAAGCATATTTTTTGGGATAAATAACATTTTTCTGTAGCATTATTAGTATTAGTTTATAATGATTGATATTATCTCTCCTTTTCGTGGGGGTTCTTTCCATGTCCCGATGATGTGAGGGGATGATGGTAGCGAACATGACGGGATAAAAAAAACCAATGAAGGCCTTAGCCTAACTTAAGCCTAATCAATCAAACCCTGATAAACATGGGAATTATTCCCCTTTCGATAAAAAAAAATCCCTCTTTTCCAGCCGGGAATTGAACTTAGGACCTTTATATCAACAGCCAGGGGTTTTGAACACTACACTACGAGTCCGGTTTGTATTAGGATCAAAATCAAGTTTTTAAATTTATTTCCATACAGAATTTTCAAGCTGATACATATCTTCAAATAAATGGTCCAAAATAGGTTTTAATTTAAAAAAAATGTTTTTCTAAGATCGTAAAAGTTGAACAAATTTCCGTGTGTGGCGGATTGAGTAAACATTTGGATGTAATTACAACATGCGCGTCAATTTAATTGAACTACGGCTCGTAAAATGTTTCTTTGTGTTTAATTCTACCCCTCACCCCTCGTTCTTCCATCAGCCTTTTCACACGTAGACCCACGCATGGGACGATCGGACCAATAGTACATGTCAGTCAAGTTGAGAGTTTGTTCAATCTAACGAAGCTAAAACGTTCAGGATCATCCGACGCAACAGATAATTAGGTACAGTCTGATTTAGATAGGAAGGAACTCTTTTGAAAACTGTAATAGTTGTAATATATTTATATGTTAAATCCTTTAGTCTGCAGCTGTCACGTTTCATATTGTTCAATTAGTACATTCAGGCGTCCCCTGGTTAGCGGTACATTAGTACCGGATATTCTTTCCACAAACTGAGCTATGAATGATGTAGTAAACTACCCTTAAATTGAGGGTTAGACATCTAATTCCAGAAAACCCTTCAAGGGGACCTTATGAACACCCCAGATACCAAGTTTTAGCCCAATCTGTAAAATAGTTTCGGCTCTAGCCTGAGGTACAGACAGAAGGCATCGCGATTTTTTGTTGTTGTTGTTTCATGGGATTATTAAACGTCTACATTTATCAAAATCTAGAGTTTGAATTTTTTTTGACCATCTCAATACTTTCTTTCCGAGGTGTCGAGAGAAAGAAAAAAAAATGCATACTAAATTGTATGTACTGTGCAAATAAAACATATTAAGTTCATCCAAAACATGGACTGCAATTTGACCAAAATTATTAAGTTGTTCATTCAAATTTAATATCGTCTTAATCAAGATGAGTAATTATTCATACTATAAATATTTATTAAAATATACTTTTTGCACCGTATCTTATCATCGATTATAGCTATACGTTTATGTACTAATTACGTTAATGGCTTAGGGATAAAGACGGTTGAATTTAGAGGAATTATACCAGCATTTGTGGAGAGAGAGAGTGGAAAACTATTTGAGGAAAATCACCCTCAGAATATCCAACCGGGATAGGAACTAGCCACACTAACGGGCTAGGGATGAGGGAGGTTGAATTTTGAGGACGTGTGCCAGCATTTGCGTGGAGATGTAGAGTGGGAAACCATTAATGGAAAACCACCCTCAGTACACCCGGCAGGGATCGAACCACGATCTCCCCGTCATCGACAGTCTAGACTAGAGCATGCGGCCGTCGAAGTGGGTTAAAATAAATTAAATACGCGTTTTTAAGCTTTGGGTTGAGTTTACTGGTTTTAAGACAAGATAGAAATATTTAAATCATAGACATATTTCCAAGTTCACATTTTACACATATTGTATATTTTGTAAAATTAAATTTTGTCTGAAATCTCTTGAGAATTTTGTATTCATTTGTTTTATGCTCTTAAATGTTATTCTTGAATTTTCAGAATAAAGAAACATTTTATTTAGATTTACCCTAACAAGAAAAGCAATTATCTTAATGTAGCACACATATACTTAACTATTTATTTCTTCGCCTTCCATTTATATAGTATAAAAGTAACTATTCCACTTAAGTGTGAAAATTGTTTACCGTGATATGATTTATATGGCGTTCCTTAAAAGTTTTTTATTTAGATTATATAAATAAATGCCTTGATCTTATAAAAGTTTTTTTTCTTTCAAAAATTTAGAAAGTAAATAAAAAACAGCAAGTTGAAGTGATAAGTCCCTCTTTAAATATTAATACATTTATTTATATAAAACATATTCTACTTTCCCACATCGATGGATACACGAGATAAGGTATTTTTCTCAGCTGGTCTGGTTATCCAGTACGGGAATGTTAGGGTTCCAATCCCGACCGGGTTACAATGAGGATGGTTTTTAATAAGTAATTTTCCACTCTCCCTCGACGCAAATGCATATATATATTTTCTTTAAAATTATACCTTAAACCCATTTTTCGCACTCGGAAACATTGATTGCAAACATTGTTTATCTACTTTTCCGAAATGTTCCCTGATGATTACAAACATAAGGAAACATGTTGTTTTCAAACAGTTAAACATTGTTTCACGCCCAATGATGAAACAATGTTTGCGATCCAGAGTTCAGCTGAATAAAACAGTGGTATTCAACCCATGATTGTACATACAAATGCAAGCTATATATATAGTAATCTACATCTAAAATAAATTAAAAACAAAATGATATATATAAGAAAATAATAAATAAATTTGTAATGCATCTTACTACCCGGTAGGGTTATACGCTTATAAGTTTTTTTAAATTCTACATATTTTCTAGGATATCTTTGCGTACCCCAGGTTAAATACCATTAGAATCAAATATGTCGGCCAAGGATGCCGGCTTGTGCGTCGTACATATATATGAGCAGTTAAAGAAGACCAAGAAGAAGAAAACGGTGCTGGGTTCGTACACCACTTCAAAATGGTTCATACTATTCAAATAAGCTTCTGACAGAACTGAAGCTCAAAGACGGTTGGGGTTTTAGAAACTTCATTCACTTGTCTTACACAGATTTTTGAAGGTTTTTTTTAACAAATGTTTGGTCCCAGGATAGTGAATGACTGGCCTGGCCTACGTTGTTTTTTGTTGTCGACAATGTTGAGTGTTGTCAAACACGCAAACAATATTTCTTGAAACTCATTTAAAATGGATTACAAGAAACAATGTTTCCTCTTTGGGAAAAGCAAACAATACAAAATGTTTGCAAACAATTTGCACAACAGTCTGCAAACAATTTGCACAACAGTCTGCAAACAATTTGCAAACAGTCTGCACATAATTTGTAAATACGATAAAATGTTTGCAAACTCTTTACGATAAATACTAAAAACATTTAGGAAACAATGTTTTCGGGTAAAAGTTTCCAAGTGCTTACTAGGATTTACTTGTACATACCCCAGTAGTGTTTAACGAAGAGTCCGGGCAGATAGTAAGACGTGGTAGTGTACATAAAAAAGTATTTATTAATTTCAAATGGAATAACTAATGTACTATAAATAATAGATAAGAATAAATATATGCATGTAATTTGTGTGTGAATGACATTTATAAGTTTAACGAAACCACTAGCCAGACCACAGTTATAAGAAATAAACGCAATCCATATAATCATGAGGCTTTTGTCAAGTTTGGTTATATACATTTAAAAAGTTGACAATTCCAGTTTTTCCTCAGAAACTATTATATTCATATCTATTCATATGATAAAATACTATTGTCTGTCTGTACATTAATATTTTTGGGGAATTTATATGGTAGTATAAACAATAATAAGACCAACTAACACATTTTTGGAATTTTTATCTGTTTGTCGCCAATAAATTCAAAAAGAACTCATCGTATCAAAACTGAATTTTATCTATTGCATTCCTTATTTTATCTGGAACAGGGGAAATGATATACTATCACGCTATCTCATTAACGAACGAAGCAGTGTCAGAAAAAATACCGGGCGTAGGTAGTAAGAGTGACAAATGAAGAAGTCCTAATAAGAGTGGGTGAGAAGATATCCATTTTGGATGTGATTCTTCGACGCAAAGCAAATTGGATTGGACATATCCTTAGGAGGAACTGTCTTCTGCATGACGTCATGGAAGGAAAGGTTGAGGGAAAGAGGATCTTAGGAAGAAGGAGGATTCAAATACTAGATGACTTGAAGGAAAGAAGAAAATTCTGAGAGCTGAAGGAGGAGGCAGAGGACAGGGGGCGTTGGCGGTCTAAGTTTCACTGACAAAAGGAATGAACCTGTCATAAGACAGAACACATAGTAATAATAATAATAATAATAATAAGGCAGTAAAAATACGTTGCAGGTGCTTGGGGCGGGTACAAAACATGGCATTTTATTCGGCCAGTGTGAGAAAGGGAACGAGTTCGTGTTTCTTCGGGAATCTTTGTACGCGCATAAAGCACTGCTCTCGTGCTAGTTTTATTATTTTAAAGCATTTAATTTCGTTGGGTGTGTTGGTAGAATGCATTAGTGCCGCGAACAATATTCTAGCTTACTATTTGGTAGTAAGCCAGCAGCACTTTTTTTTTTGTGACAGCGCACCCACTATAAAGTGCTTCTTTCAATTTATTTTATTTTTGTTTCTTAGCAAATTTAAAATATTTAGTTTGGTATTCATTGCAACAATACCTCCAGGTAAGAGAGCCACTGTTAGCGCTATTTCATTTGTGCCTTAAATTGAGGTACTTTTTTCGGCCGTTTTGTGGTTTTGTATATATTTAGTTTTGTTTCTTAGATAGGTGCCTTGAAAAACGAACAAGATGTTGGCATAGAGGAAAGAGGTGTCCACATAGATTGAAATTTGAAACAACACTAAATCAGTTTAAAGACAACAATGCTTTTGGAATGGATGTAATTTCTACAGAACTACTCAAACATGCTGGAGAAGGAATTAAAGAAGAACTGTATAAAATTTGTATTTGCAAAAAATTATGGATGAGTAATTATTAAGAGGACCAAGATGGATTCAGAAAGAAAAGAGGAAAAAGATAATATAGCCTGTCTTTGAGGATGAAAACAAATTAAAGAAGGGCAAGAATATTTACAAAAATTGAACTGTAAAGTAAGTCACTAAAAGTCATCCAACTGATATTGTTTATTCGAGATAACTTAGGCCTTTTCTGAAAGTTTAAAAATTAATATACTACAAAGAGCTTCACAATTATTACCAATTCTATAAATTTGTTGAAAAAGTTATACAAATTGATCTACCATGCCAACGCTACCAAAAAAAAATTTGAGGCAGATAAGTACTTAAACTGCATTTTGGTATCTTTTCAAATGTAAGAAAAATCCAAAGTTACTGGTAGCCAGCTACATATACTAAAGAATTAAAAAAATTCTCCACAGCTACCGTAAACGAATTTTAATAAAGAGTAAAAAAAACCTCCAAAGTTACCGTAAACCAATTTTACTATGCTAAAGAGTAAAAAAACTACAAAGCCACCATAAACCAATTTTACTAAAAAGTAAAAAAAACTCCAAAGCTACCGTAAACCAATTTTACTATAGTAAAGAGTAAAAAAACCTACAAATCCACCGTAAAAATTTTTTACTAAAGAGTAAAAAAAACTCAAAAGCTACCGTAAGCATTTTTTACTAAAGAGTAAAAAAACTCCAAAGCTACCGTAAACAATTTTTATTAAAGAGAAAAAAAAAACTATAAAGCCATACATTGATATTAACTATAACTATATTAAAGAGTAGAGAGGGACCAAAAAAGAGTGTTTGATATATCGATTTTGAATAATTTTTCATGCTATAAATTAATTTACATTGATGCAGCGTGCAAACTTTTAAATACGGTTCATCTATTGTCATTTCAATTAAGAACACTTATTTTGACCTTGTTTATCCTGGCTGTAATTTGTAGTAAAGCGGTAGACTGATGTGTATTCTCTAAATGTCGAGTAACACAGAGTTAGTGATAAAACCAACAACGCCAACTCTTGACAACACATTGGACAGTAATTGGGGAGGTCAATAGGTCCAAGCACTTAGCTCCCCTTGATGGACTGACACAATTGAACAGGGTAAATGTTCAAGTATCGAATCATCGACCAAGTAGCCTGAATATGGCTCATGAGGTTGTGGTTGAGGTTCGAATTCCGTACAGGTGAACTAATATATTTATATTAATTCTTACACAGACCAAAATTTTTGTTAGCACCGCGTCTTACTACCCGTTTGGGCTATACGCTTGTGTACTAATTCCACTATGGCTTTTAGGGATTATGAAGGTTATATTTAGAGGAAGTGTACCCACATTTGCCTAGAGGGAGAGTGAAAGCCCATTTTGTATAAACCACCCTCCGTACACCCGACCGAGATTCGAACCTCGATCTCCCCTTCATCAGCAGTCTAGTCTAATACGAGAGTAGCGTGTTAGACCATGCGGGGTTCGGTGGCCGCATAGTCTAAAGCGTCACTCTCGCAATAGACTATACTGCCAAAGACGGGGAAATAGGGGTTCTAATCCTGGTTGGATGTCCTGAGAGAAGTTTCACGAAATTATTTTTCACTCTCCTTTCACACAAATTTGGGGAAACTTTCTTAAAGAAAGTTTCCCTCGTCTCAGCAATTGGCTATCCTTTGTATAATAAACTGAATGAATTGGTGGATTCTTGAAGGAAGAAGACAGTTTCAAAAATCTACTAATACTTCTTTAACATATTCATACGCCAAGTCATGTGACCTGCAACTATCCCATTTGACAGATATTATTAATACCTATAAAATAACATTAATAATACAATAAAATGTGATTAATGTTGACTGAAAATAAATACATTAGTATTTTCTTAAATTTCTTCCTATGAAAATTGGACTCGTTCCTTCCGACATAAATATATCAATACTTAATGCAATTGGGTTTTATCTTCACAATGTCGATGGTTGAGAACAAAAATAATTTACACTATTCATAAAACTGAGATTTCACAATAAGCCATTACATGAATAAACCATTCCTATAACCATTATAGTGATATAATGTTCTGTAATAAATAGTGATGTAGTTCTTTAAAAATTAATTTTTACTGCCTTTTAATTTAGTTTAGATACATATTTTGTATTATTATATGGGGGTAATTAAAGTGCACTTTCTGAACTGATTGGTTAGATCATCAAAGTACTTGCCAACTAACTTAATTCTATAACATACACAAAACCCAGTACCCAATTTCACCAATAATAAGTATTTTGCCCATACTAGGAATCGAACTCAGGCTCGTTAGTTAGGCAGACACGCTACCGACCGAGCTAAAATTTCGTAACTTTGATAATTTTAAGTAGTTACTAGCTTGTCCTAAAAAAACTCTTTAGAATTTAAAAAAAAAACACCAGAGACTACTCTTAAGATTGTCCTACTAGCCGCAAGAATAAGTTGAAAAAAAAATTCAAATGTTTATTTTGAGATGTTTCGTTTCTTAAAAAAACTTACTTTAGAAATTCAGCTTGATGTGAGCCTCGAGTGTGTGTCAGGCGTATTTAGCTGATTAGATCAGTAATGGGGGTTTTACCATATTTTTTTTACTACCTGTACAGATAATATAATTATAATTACTCTATTGGGATAGAGATAAGGAAGGAAGCATTTTATTAGAGGTAATCTACCCGCATTTGCGTTTAGGTAGAGTGGGAAACCATTTAGGAAAAAAGAACCTCTGAAAACCAGACTGAGATTCGAATACCGATCTCCCCATCTTCAGCAGGCCAGTCTAACACGAGAGTGACGCCTTATACAATTCGGCCACTGAAGCGGTTATTGACGACTTAATCAAATTAAGAATTAGATCAACATTCACCTGGAAATATATGATAAACCACCATTTAAAAAATATCCTGGGTATAACCCCCAGCTAGGATTGAATACTGGTCTTCCGGCTAAGTGTTCGTCACCCTATTGGTGAGGAGAACATTATAACCTTCACCAGTGGCGCACCCAGAAATGTACTTGGGTGGGGTGGGTGGGGTTGTAACTGGAATTCAATTTTGGTGAGATTTGGGGGCACGGCCATTTATCTGTAGAGTGACGTCATTTGAGGACAGTGTGTTGGATGCTTCAGTGCAAGTTGATCCTTTAGCTTGTAGATTCGATGCGTATATGATTGAGTCAGAGATAATACATAGGCCTTTACTTGGCTTTATTTTTTTAGTAAGTTTAACACCAAGGCTATTAACGACTTAATCAAAGGGATAGTGAGTGATGCGAGGGGTAACTTGGAAGAAATACGCCTGCATTAGCCTGGAGAGGGAACGAAAAAACCCATAATAAATGAATGATATGGGGAAACTCTATTTGCCCTCCCTCTTAGGGACCCCTGCTGGTATTCAACCCTTGACCTTTCTGTCACAAGCAACCCAGTCTAATGCAAGCCTTATGCCTTAGACCGTGTGATCAATGGTATTGATGATAGCCTAAAGGAAATACTTAGAGCCACTTTGTATAGAAATGGGAATCAAAACCGCCTTTTAGAAGAGCCATCATTGTAGTAGGATCTACAGAGGGATCGAGCCCTGACCTATTAAGATAAGGTCACGCACTATAGGCCTCCAAGTCAGATCCTTAAAAGAACTTGAAGTTGCTATGTCCTTTCTCTGTCTTGAAATCCTTCATAGAAACGTAAATTTGAGGATTTGCTCGGAGAACTCCTAGTTAATCTGGTGATAATCTAAATGCTAATTATCCGTTGATTAGTTAGTTAATTAACCAATTTTGGTGAGACTTAGCACCAATGTGTCATTTCCAATATTTTTCATGAAGTTTTTTTATTTAGCACGAAATTAAAAAATAAATGATACGGTAAACCGCACAGACTTTCTCGTTCATTTACCTAAATATGGATAGATCTACTAAAAACTTGTAATTTGTATGAAAAAATATATAGAAATTGTTTAAGAAACAGGCTGAAAAAAAGAGCATCATATTCTAACAAAGAGCATGGATCAAATAATATATAATGTTAAAAAAACATTGAGAAAAGATTAACATCTCTGACCACTAAATGGCCTAACAATCAATTTCCCATTTCAAATACCTCCATAAAAATATATTTTCTTAGAGATCAGAATTTATTGTTTTATTAAATATACTTAAAACATGTTATTTTAAATGTAGCTACTATATTTTTGCATCTGTAAGTTATTAATATCTCAAAAATTATGTAGATATTAGCAAAATTGGAAATTTCCACTTAAGTAAAGTAGGCCTAATATAAAAATAATTTTTACGGTAAAATTAGCACCAAATTTTTTTTTGGTAATATTAAACAGTTTTAATAAGATTCACGCCATAGGCAGAGGAAATTATTGGAAATCATCAGTGTGAATTTTGAGGAAATAGATAAACAACGGATCAGATTTATAATATTCGGCAAATATTAGAAAAAAGTGGGAATACAACATGGTGGTTCATCAATTAATCATAGCTTTTATAAAGACCTGTGAGTCAGTTAAAAGAAGCAAACTATATAAAAAAAATGTTTTAGTTTGGGATACCAAAAACACTTGTCAACCTGATTGAGGTATATTTGACTGTGGCGGTCGAGGGGTAAGGTGTCAGACCTCTGTGCTTGTGGTCCGGGGTTCAATCCTCGGTCTCGGCACGGATTTATCTGATTTCCAAAGCCTTCCTTCACCTCTGACAAGACATGTATTAATCACAACTTGCGAATGTTTGGAATGCTAGGCCTCCACCGTGGTTCGGATCCCACGTTAAACTGTAGGTCCTCCATTTCATCTCACAATCACCCTATCATTACACATTATGCCGGGATCACGATCAACTTAGCGTTAACTTAACGTAACTTAACGTAACGTTAACTTAAAGTTAACTTAACGCATGTGTGATCACGATTCACGTAACTTAACGTAACAACTCGAGCCAAACATCTTAATTCTCGAGTATGATCTGTGATTTGTACTAGTTGATCTGTGAATGTTTATAGTTTTCAATCGATATAATAAATATCTAATACAATTTTTTTTTTATAAATTTAGCTTTCCTATTTTAGTTTAATTATTTTGTTTCAATGTCTGATCACTAAAACTTACGCTAAAGAGTAAACATTAGTCATAATACCAACAAATGAGTTACTAAATATCCGTGATGACGTCAGTCGCATAATGATTGGCTAGCTAGTATCACGTGATACCCTTCAAGTAACGTAAAGTAAAGTAAAAGACCTCCCAGGACATCTCTTACGTTAAGTTAACTGCAAGTCAACGTAAAGTTAAGTGCATCGTGATCGCTTCAATTTAAACACACAAGGAGGTTCTTTACGTTAAGTTACGTTAAGTTACGTTGCGTTAAGTTACGTTTAGTTAAGTTTAAGTTGATCGTGATCCCGGCATTAGCGTAAGTGCGTATAACCCGAACGGTTAGTAAGACGCGGTGCTAATAATAATAACAATAATAATAATATATTTGACTGATACGCGCGGAAGGGTAGCCTACGGGTTGGATGTCACTTATCAGCTACTTTCGAAATACATAATAAAATGCCATGATAAAAAAAATACGAAAAGTAAATAAGATGGTTCGATTTAAAGAAAACACAGAATTGAGTTAACTAGGAATTTTTTTTAACCATTTTAAAGACTGGATGTACTTTTCTATTGTCATGGTGTAAACAATACTAAAATTTACTAATTTGAGATGTCAGTTTTAAAAATAAGTTTCAAATTAATTCATAATCGAATTAAATGTGAAATTGGAGGCCATCTGTTGAAGTGCGTCCTTTTAAGCTAATTGTCTTGTAATTTAATCACAGTCTCCTCCCTTTGGACCTGCCCCTAGCCCCCATACATCGGGAAATATTCGGTAATATAGATTGATGTTAGGTGGGGCACTTGACCTTGGTTTCATGATTTTTTATAGAAAGGGTTTTGTTTCTCTGGTTTTGAGCTCCGTTTAGAATAACAAGTTGACCATGTCAAGAAGGTCAACCAATGTCGGCGGAAAAAAAAAACATGCTGTGCCACATTAGGATATTAGTTGGCGCCCGGAGACAGAGGAAGAGGGTAAGGGAGGGCTGAAAACATATCTTTGTGCTGTTCCCTTTACTCCGAGCTCTTTCCGATGTCTTTATGGTTCATGTCTTACTTTGTTTTTTAATCACCGCATCTTACCACCTGTTCAGATTACACCAGGAGTTCCCAAACTGTGCGTCGCGACGCCCTATGACATCGCGGCTATAAGGTAAAACTAGAACTTAGGGAAATGCGACATGCACATTTTCAAAACGTGTACTCGTACATATTTTAAGGAATGGAATAAATTATACAAGAAAACACATGTATACTCTAGTTCCTTCTTATTCAGTTCTGTAATTTTGTTATAATTTTTTTATTTTTACATTTAAAATAATACAAGCTATTAATGTAAATTACGATTTTCTTTTAAGAAAATGCCACCAAATAGAATTTGGGCTATTTAAAAATATATTTGGAACAGGGGCGTCGCACAGAAAATATGTGATATGAGAAAGGCAGCGCGGTCTCAAAAAGTTTGGAAGCCCCTGGATTATACTCATTATATAATTAATCTTTAATCATTAATCATTAATAATTAATGGGATAGGGGTGAGGAAGGAAGCATCGTTGAGGTAAGCTACCCGCATTTGCTTGGAAGGAGGGTGGGAAACTGCCTAGGAAAAAACAACCTCAGTAGACCCAACCGGGATCCGAGCCCCGATAATCCCGTCGTTAATAGAACAGTTAATTGTGAGAGGAATGCTTTAGGGCTTAGGCCTTAAACCAAGCTGCCACCAAAGTGGGGCTCTACGTCTTACTACCCATCTGGACTTTCCTTATATTTACAACGATTGGTTATAGATGAATAAGGTAGAATTTAGAAGAAGTGTGCACACATTCACGCTAAAGGATTGTGGGATGCTATCCTTTTCGCGCAAATTTGGGTACATTTCCTCTAAATTCTACCAATATCATCCCTGCCTTACTATTGATTGTAAATATAGGTACATACCAGACAAGTTTTAAGATACGGAGCACGTAAATAACCGATCACACATAAAACCACGGAAAGTAGGTGTGAGCGGTCTGCGTCATCTATCACTGGATTGGGTGAGACTCAAGAGTCCTTGCATATGGTCATCTGATGCTGTCCTGCAATTCCCGTGATGTTTGCCTCCCCTCCAACTAAATTATTACCAGCTACCACAGATTGCTTACCCAAGAGTTGTGATTAGATTGCAGCGTTTATGGCGCACAGGAGGGCGGAAGAACTTGTGGATGTACCCGCTTCGGTGGCCGCGTGGTCTAACGAGCTACTCTAGTAGTAGAATTGACTGCAGATAACGGGGAGATTGAGGTTCGAATCTAGGTAGGGTGTTTTTCCAAAATGGTTTCCCACTCTTCCTCCACGCAATTACGGCTACACCTCCTATTAATATGACCTTCCTCATCCATAAAACTATTAGCGTGATTAGTACATAAGCGTATAACCCGAACGGGTAGTAAGAGGCAGTGCTAAAAAATTGTGTATAGGATAGTTGAAGTGTTATGCCACTCTACAGTAGCTACATTTTGACGTTGGTCTCGGTATGTGGCTAGGATCGTTGAGGAGCTATTCTACAGCGTCTCAAACTTATTTTGGTCTCAGTATGTGGTTAGGATCGTTGAGGAGCTATTCTACAACATCTAAAACTAATTTTGGCCTCAGTATATAGCTAGGATTGTTGAGGAGCTATTCTACAACATCTCAAACTAATTTTGGCCTCAGTATGTAGTTATGATCGTTGAGGATATATTCTACAGCGTCTCAAACTAATTTTGGCCTCAGTATAGGGTTAGGATCGTTGAGGAGCTATTCTACAACATCTCAAACTAATTTTGGCCTCAGTATGTGGTTAAGATCGTTGAGGAGCTATTTTACAACATCTCAAACTAATTTTGGCCTCAATATGTAGTTAGGATTGTTGAGGAGCTATTCTACAGCATCTCAAACTAATTTTGGCTTCAGTATGTAGTTAGGATCGTTGAGGATATATTCTACAGTATCTCAAACTTAATTTTGGACTCAGTATATAGTTAAGATCGTTGAGGAGCTATCCTACAGCATCTCAAATTAATTTTGGCCTCAGTATGTAGTTAGGATCGTTGAGGAGATATTCTACAGTATTTCAAACTTAATTTTGGCCTTGTTATGTAGCTAGGATCGTTTAGGTGTGCCTTTTCAACCAAACATTGGCCTCTGTCTGTGGATAAGATCGTAAAATAGATATTCTACAGTTTAGCATTGGCCTCGCTATGTGGTAAGGAAAGTTGAGGAACTATTCTACAGCATCTACATCTGAGGTGTTGTGATACAAACGTTTCCCACTGCCTTCTTAGAGGCTTTGGTTCGAATCACGACAGGAAAGAAAATGTATTGTCTGAAGTTTGGGGGGAAAGTATCTGAAGTAACTACGTGTGATTCGGTGTCTACACTAAATCAGGTACAAAGTGCTGATGACCCCACTAGTGTTTAGTGTCTGTGAAGAAAACACTAGTTCTGCAAACACGTGTTGAAGAAAAATCAAAACATTGACGTTGTGGAATACTGTATGTAACTAAGTTGCACACCTAGTTAAACATAAAAACTTTATTGGAATTATTAACAAAATATAAGCTTAAATCGTTTAAATAATTTCGCAAAATTAAATTAGTGTATCTATTTAGAGTAATATGGAGGAATATGTAGGCGGCGACAGAGCTATTCTGTTTGTCTTTATTTTATTTTTTTCATCGTGTCTTACATTAAGGCTAGACACATTATTATTTATTTTTTTAGCACCGCTTCTTACTACCCATTCGGATTATACGCTACATATTTATTAAGTACACCAATAGTGTAGGAATTATAAAGAGAGAGAGAGCCCTATCTGCAAAGAACACTCAGTCACTACATTGATTAAATTCATTTCTGGTGATTTTACTCTGGTCATTTTAACGCCAAACCATATAATAACCTTCAAATTGGTGGTTTTCATTTAGTGACTAAAGCTTTTTTCTGCAGAGGGCGATTTTGATGAAATGTACCCATATTTGAGTGGAGGGAGGCCATGAAAATATTAAAAAAGAAAAAAGAATACACCCTGCTGGTATCCTAACCCCAACCACCCTGTCACTGGTGAAACAGTCTAAATGAGCTTGCCATATAGACTTTGTGACCACCTGTACGAATTATACTACTGTGTTAGGGATTAGGAGGGATTAATTTAGAGGAAGCGCACCCACATCTGCGTGGAGGGAGAGTGTAAAACCATTTAGAAAAAGCACCCGCAGTGCATCCAACTGGGCTCGAACCCCGATCTTCCCGTTTTCAGCAGTCTAGTATATTGTGAGAGTAGCGCCTTAGACCATGCGGCCACCAAAGCAGATTTTATGGTTTTTTCTTTGATTGCAATGTTACACTACACGTTCTAATGGAAACCTTCTCATGATCAACCGGTAGATCGTAATCTAATCAACTCCGTTTTACAGTTTAGAAGAACTTGTGCACCACTTCTTGCACACATTCAGGCTATCCACAAATTCACACTAATGGAGTAAGGCTGAAGAAGGTAGACAAAATGCATATGTATGCGTGGAGAGAGAGAGAGTAGAAAATCATTTAAGAAAAAAATAAAACATTAGTGCACCCAGATGGGACTCGAAGCCTGACACCATCATCACTGGTAAATCGTACTAAATAAGATTTACGGTGTATCCCACGTGTTCATCGATGCAGGAAATAATTATTAACCAAGCCTTTCATTTGTTGTTACCTTTTCAATTCTGCCCAATAGTTAAGGATTTCACCACCGGGGATCTTCTTATCGAACTTTACGAGACATTTGATATTTCTCGAACAGAATTAACTGTAGATATTCTCACCAGTTTGGTCATTTGTTATAAATTCAACATACAGTCGAATTAAAAATAAACCTTTTAAACGTTTATAAAACTTCACTTTTATTTTACGAATTCATGGTAGGTTTTTTTTTCTCACTTTTCACCAGATGCATCACGTGCACAACAGGTTAGGGAACACAGTATGTTGAAATTATATTAGCAGACTTAGGTTGATAAAGAAGGGGTGATAATGGAGGTGAAGAGAAGAAGTACGAGGGAGGGGGTGGGGGATTAATGTCATAGCTGAAAGAGTGAGAACGATTTCCTTAGCTTGTTATTGTCCGAAAGGTAACGATGACAGATGACTTCTAATTAGTTGGAACTTCAAAAACTGAAGAGAATAAAACAGTTTACTATACAATCCTGGAAGGTAATGGCAAGGCTAAGCGAGATGTATTCACACCTTATTCTGACTCTAAAGGGCAGGTTTTGAACCCAACCATCTGCGATAACGCTTTCATTTACTTTTATTTTTAGCGCTGCGTCTTATTACCCGTTCGGGTTTTACGCTTGTACACTAATTACACTAATGGGTTAGGGATTATGAAGACTTTATGTAGAGGAAATGCACTCGCATTTGCTTGGAGGGAGGGTGGAAAACAATTTTAGGGGAAACCACCCTCAGTACATCCAACCAGGTTTGAACCCTGATCTCTCCGTCTTCGGCAGCTTAGTCCAACAGGAAATTAGCGCGTTAAGCCCCGCGGCCACCAAAGCACCACGTCTTACTACCTTTCGGTGCTACACGCTGATGTACTAATTACGATAATGAGTTAGTAATAGGGAAGGTTAAATTTTAGAGGACGTGAACCCACATTTGCGTGGAGGGAAAGTGGAAAATCATTTAGGATAAACCACCCCTAGTTAACCCGACCGAGATTCGAACTTTGATCTCCCCATCCTCAGCAGTCTAGCTCAACACGGTACTAGCGCGTTAGCTAACTACGCCACCGAGGCGGGTTAAACTGTTGTTATTGCCATTTGTTGAATATCTACTTTATGTTAATTTGGTTTGTACTTTTTTTATTTAGGTTTCCTCTCCTTCAAAAATCAAAGTTTTTTGTTTATTATCTGACTATTATGTATTCTATTGTTTTGTTTTGTTGTTCTTTAAATATTTTGTTGTTGAATGTGAAAAAATGTAATGCAACATTTTTGTTTTTTTATATAACTATCTCCTACAACACTAAATTTATTTGATTTATTTATCTATTTGAGGTATTTAACGTGCACTTTCTGAACCAATTGATTATATCAGTACACGAGAATTTCTATGAGCGAGAACGAAAGAGACTATCAAGTTTGCTTGGTAAAGGTATTTTTTACAATCTTCCAAAGTTCTTTTACATGCCACAATCTAAATGGGACCGACGGCTTTACCTTCCCTCCAAAGAAAGTTGTGTTAAGGATTTTTATTGCTTGATAAAAATCCACCTACCCCAGGTGGGTTTAGACCCACGCCCATCGGGTCCCGAGGTGAGCACTTTACCCCAATACCATCGAGATCAACTAAAGAGCTACACACTTATTTCCACAAATAAAACCCATAGAATTTGAGTTTTTATTTGTTAAATATAAAATATAAGGAGCTCACTTTATAAATTTTCCAACTAAGCAACATTTTTCAACATTTCTACTATAATATTTTGTTATTATAGTTCGTCGCTGACACAAAACTAATTAAATTATACTGAACTCAGTACAAAACAAAAAGATTCAGAGCATTAGATAAGAAAATGAACATTTCCATAGAGAAATGTCGATAGAACAGCGAAAGTTTATTAAATATATTTTGTTTGTTTCTACATCGCACGCATATTTCCCGTTTGATCGGTAAACAAAAATAAAATAATACCCATCTAACTTTGGCGGAGTTAGAATCCGGCACTTAAAAAAATGCGCCACAAAATTGATCTTGAAAAGTGGGCAGCCTAAGCCGCAAAAAGTATGCTTAAAAAACCTACAACAAAAAAACTAGTAAAAATTAAAATAAGAAAAGTTGACCTGGTGGTCTATGGATAAGGTGTCAGACTTCTGTGCTGGGGGTCCAGGGTTCAATCCTCAGTCCCTGCACAGATTTATCTGATTGCCAAACCCTTCCTTCACATCTGACAAGACGTGTATTAATTACGACTTGTGAATGTGAGGAATACCAGGCCTCCACCGTGGTTCGGATTCCACGTTAAGTTGTAGGTCCTCAATTTCATCTCCCAATCACCCTACCATTACACATTAGCGTAAGTGCGTATGGGTAGTAAGACGCGGTGCTAATAATATTATATTAGGAAAAGTACATAAAAACAATAGTTTTTTATCGCCGTGTCTTACTACCTGTTCAGGTTGTACGTATATATTATAATTACGCTAAAGGGGTAGGGTTGAGGAAGGAAGCAGTTTAGAGGTAACCATCCCGTATTTGTTTGGAAGGAGAGGAAGAAACTAATTAGGGGAAACCACCCTCAGTATAACCAACCGGGATTCAAACCCCAATCTCACCATTATTAGCAGGCCAGTCAGGCATGAAAGTGATGCCTTAAACCTTTCGGCCAATGAAGCGGGTTTGTACCTTTTTGTTCCGAGAAATGCTAGCAGTTTTTCACTAGTCTATTCTAAGAGAAAATGTTTTAGATCTCTGTGGTTCCCTAGCTATGCCCTGTTACAGTTTTAATCCGATTTCATTGATAAATAAGGTATGATTGTAAGGGGAATCAAGTGAAAGGTTTGAAAATCATAAAACCGAGTCCATCCTTAAGCCATTCGCAACAGCAATGATCATACAGTTGATTCTGTCCACTTGAGTTCTCACTTTTTTTTTAATAACTTTAAGTACCGATTTAAACCATTTGCCAGAAAACGCAGCCCGATACGAACTGACGAGGATTTATTTCTTTTAATAGCCATTACAGATGTAACACGAATTTATTTTGAGGCCACGTAAAGTGGTGAATATTCTCCGTGAATAAAGTGGAATTAGAAAAATGTAATCGTTCCGTATAAATACGATAATTTTTTTCTTGCTCTAGATATAGGCTAATTAGACTGTAAGTGATGTGCAATAAAATAGTACTTTTAATTTATTAATTTTATTCTTACACCTCTTTATTTTCATTAGACTTACTTTTTTCCCTATTTACAATTTTTGCTCAATTATGCCTTTTTTTTTCCCTTTTTGACATTTTTAACATTTTACTCCTTTATGGACATTTTAAATTGTTTTGCCCTTTTTGCATTATTGCCATTTTTTTATTAGATCTGCTTTTTACCCTTTTTAACATTTTTAGACATTTTACCTTTTTCTACACCTGTTTACATTCATAATTATCGGGCTTATCCCCAGATAAATACTTTAGGGTAAAAAGGTGTAAACAGCGCAAAAAGGGCAAATAGGGTAGAAATAGTAAAAAGTAAATTCTTTCAAATATTTTAAAAAGCGTAAAAATGGTAAATCTAAATTTTAAAACTCCAGGTTCCAGGGGAACTTGTTTTTGTACAGGGCCTACCATAACCCGCATTGCACAACTGCATGAAATGTAGTACTAAAGTTCTTTCGCAGTGTTAATATTATTTTTATTTTTTCTGTTTTTAATTAATTAAAAAAATTATAGTCAACATTTTAAAATTCCAGCTTTGAGGTGCACACGTTCGCGCATAGGGGTTGGTAAGATTTAAATTTCAGACCCCTGCGTGCGCTAGATATTTTACAAAACTCATAAGAGACCCACAAAATATTAATTTTATTAACATATAGATAGATAAACCGTAGATTATCTCTCTCTTCCTCTCTCTCTACATATATATATGTATATATTGTGTATATAGCTTCGTGTCTTACTATCCGTTCGGATTATAAGCACATGTACTAATTACTTTAATGAATAAGGTTTAATTTAGATGAATTGTACCTGCAGGTGAATGGCAGTAGAGTGTAAAACCATTTAGGGAAAACTACCCTCAAAATGCTCGCCCGAGATTCGAACCCTAATCTCCCAGTCATTGGCAGTCCAGTCTATTGCGAGAATGACACCATTGACCATTCAACCACTGAAGTTGTCAATATTTATTTTTTAAATAGTACGTTAAACTCACAAGCTATTAACTGCTTGGAAATAAAGAGGGAATAATATTGGGAGTGAACCTGTATTTGCGTGGAGAGTGATAGTAAAACCACAGTGATAAATCATGTTTGGAAAACTCCCACCAGTGCACCAGGCTAGGATTATAATCCTTTCTTGTTAACGTCTAACGCCCGCTTTACTAAAAAAAATAAAAGGTAATTTCCTCTAAAACTGATCTAATGATGTTATTAGTTTTAAGTTTTTTATTAGCACTGCGTCTTAGTACCCGTTCGGGCTGTACGCATCTATTCTTACGATAATTTTATATGGATTAGGAAAGTTGAATTTAAATTGAGGATACCCGCAGTTGCGTGGATGGAGAGTGGAAAAACATTAGGGGTAAACCATTATAAATACATGACTGTGACCACGATTATAACCCAGGTGTCCTCGTAATCTAGGAAAACCATTTAGGATAAAACACCTCAAGTACAACAAAACAGGATTTGAACCCCGGCATCCCCCATCCCCATCATTGGCAGTACAGTATGTTGTGAGAATGACGTTTTAGATCATTCGACCACCCAAGTGGGTTAATATTTATTATATGTTTAAATTATTCTTGGATGAATGCTAAGTTAATCAGATCTGTATGTGATGGCTCTTTTAAAAATATCCTATCAATATGAAAGAAGAAAGATTAACATTGTAAAGGTAGATAATTTATTTAAAAGTTCGTATTGCTCACCGAATTTAGTTGTTTGTAATAAACTTCTCATTTTTTAAAAACTAAATAAACAAGTTTATAAGGAAAATACATTTTCTTTATAAAGCAATCATGTCGAACTGAAATACTTTCAAACTTTTTTCATTTTTGTATTACTTCCACCTGATCTTCTCTCTAAGATGTCGTGCGAGATAAGTCTCGTATGGAAGTTGAAGTTAATGCGACGTGTTGAAATCCCCTGTTTGATCAAAAAGGAATTAACTTGAAGATTTGACTCGAGGTGAACCATAGCATATACAAAATACTTTTTTAAAAAAATGGTCCGAAGCAAAGAGGTAGAACGAGATAGTCGTTTTGGTTAAGTTATTCAGATGCTCAAATCCGCCCTTTACGGCTGGAACGAGTACAAAGGCTTCAGTCTTGTCTTGTATGAATTTACGGTGACTGGGAGGTCAGGGTTCGAACGCAGGCTTGGTTTACTAAGCTGTTTATTTTTCCTAAAATTTTCCCATTCTCACCCCACGAAAGTGTGAGTGAATTTCCTCTCAACTATACCCATTAGTGCAGGTATCCAGGACGGGTAGTAAGACGAAAATAACGTGAAACCTTAACACATATATATATATACCATTTGTAAATATATATATACATGATATATATATATACCATTTGTATATTTATACAGTTTGTAAATATATATATATATACATGATACATATATATACCGTTTGTATACACATCAAAATATTGTTAAGATCTCTAAAACAATTATTTTTAAATAGTTTGAAACTTAATGTCAACATTGATGAGTGTAAACCAAACTTTTTATTGCTTCCATAGAACAAAACATAATCAAATTATGTATAATGGTAAGATACGACGCCCATGAGGCCGTTTCAGAGTTTCGAGGTAAGGTCAGCTCTAGCTATCCCCTTGGGGTTTCTATGTGTTTATAAAGTTTGGTCAAAATCTGTTAATTAGTTCAAAAGCTATAAAGGTCAGATAAACACGACTATTGGGTGTATGGTAGTCCCAACCGTAGCGATAGGCTGATTTTGCTAGGAAGAACAGTATCTGATAGTTACTATGGTTACTAAAACTATTTTAATACATTAATACGTCCAGTAATGTTACTGTCCCTTTCGATAGATATTATCAATATATAGAATATATAGAATAACACAAATAATAAAGTAAAATATTTGTCGAAAAGAAATATGTTTGACTTTTTTGGACTATTCTTCCAACCAAAAATAGGGTATAGGCATATTATTTGTTTTTATTACAAGTTCGTTAACGCTTGTTGACGTAGCACCTTAGAGTTGACTCACTCCCACTTAATAATCAACTTTGAATCACTAATAGGTAATGAGAGAGAACATAAGCTGCTTATTTGATAGCAGGATGAATCCGTGTACAATTAACACTGCCTGGAATCAAACCACGGCCTCACATACTTATATTCTGCCACCCTGGCTGCTAAGCTACAAACATGAGCAAAAAAATTGTGAATAACAATCAGCTCAAAAACAGTAAAGCATTAAGCAATACAACTGAGTGAAACCCACTTAAGTGGCCGAATGGTTTAAGGCGTCACTCTCGTGTTAGACTGGCCTGCTGATTGTGGGGAGATTAGGGTGTGAATCCCGGTAGGGTCTGCTAAGGGTGATTTTTCTAAATGGTTTAACATATTCCTTCCAAGAAAATGAAGGTAAATTACATCTAAAATACTTCCTTCCTCATCCCTACTCCATTACAGTAATATACTACTTATGTGTCCTTAAGAATTTCCTGATAAATAAAAGATTGGGAGAGGGAGTAAAGATTGGATTCAGATTTATAAACGGATATGCCTCATAGCTAGGGGCACGAGGGTTAGCGTTGTTTTAATACTAGTGAAGTTTTAGGGTGGTATGCAAGAATTTGGAATTAGTGTTAGTGCGGTTTTAATGAGAAAACTTGCTTTATAAGAGAAACACATGCTCATTTTTTTCCCCCAAGAAGTTAAGTTGGAGCGTGAGGGGAGCTTAAAGTGGGATGGAAGGAGACGCGAGAAAAGGCCAGTTTTTGAAGTTTTTTATAGCAAAACAATTTTTTGGCTAAAATAAATAAAATATTTCTACAGTACAAATATATTGATTTAATATTTTGATAATTTTTAGCACAGTGTCTTATTACTTGTTAATATTATACGCATATATACTAATTATATTAATGAGTTAGGTATGAAGAAGGTTGAATTTAAAGGAAGTCTACCCACAATTGCGAGGAGGGAGAGTTAAAAACTATTTTGTAAAATTCACCCTCATTACACCTGGCTGGTATTCGAACCTTGATCTCCCTGATATCGGTGGTCTAGGGGAACCTTTTATCATTGTAAGACCACATGTCACCCGCCTCGGTGGCGTAGTTGGCTAACGCGCCAGTCGTGTTGAGTCAGACCACCGAGGACGGGGAGATCGAAGTTCGAATCTCGGTCGGGTGAACTGGGAGTGGTTTTTCCTAAATGGTTTTCCACTCTCCCTCCACGCAAATGCGGGTTCACTTCCTATATATTCAACCTTCCCATTTCCTAATCCATTAGTGTAATTAGTACTTAAGCGTATAACCCGAACGGGTAGTAAGACGCGGTGATAAAAAAAAAAGACCACATGTCATAACGCCGCACACTTCATGTACAGTAAAATTTACCAAAATTAAAAAGAGGTGCCTTCATACAGTCAAATGTTCATAGGAAGACAGCTATAAACGTTACTAGGTCTACTTTCACGTATTCATACGTCAATTCACGTGATCTGCAGATGACTCTTATGATAGATATTATAAATACCTATAAAATAGCACTAATAATACTGTAAAATATAGTAAAACATTATCAATATTGACCACAAAAAAGTTTGTATTTTTTTAACTGTCCTTCTTACCGGTTTCGGTGGCCCCATGGTCTATGGCACTACTCTCGCAGTAGACTAGATTACCTATGATTGGGAGATCAAGGATCGAATCTCGGTCAAGTGTACTGAGGGTGATTTTTTCCTAAATGGTTCTCCACACTCTCTCTCCGGACAAATGTGGATACACTATGTCTAAATATAACCTTACTAATCGCTCAAACCTTTAGTGTAATAAGTACATAAGCGTATAACCTGAACGGGTAGTAAGACGCGGTGCTAAATTAAACTGTCCTTATGAAAATTATACTGTAAACATAAATTAGTGATTAATTTTTTTTAATTAGGATATTAAAATAACGATTTCTTAAATTGTAATTGATTAAAATACATGCCGTTTGAGAATGTATCATTTATAAACAATGAAGATAAAGAAATGACCAAATATGCAAAAAGGCCGCACGGAACACTTCAAAAGGTCGTATGTTCTCTATCCCTGTTATAAAGCATAACAACTTTATAGCACTCACACAACACTTGGCCTCATTTTTGCTCACCAGCCTGGGTGTTAGGGAGTGTAGGGTACGAGATAAAAGGCAAGAGATTTTGCAGTTTTTATAGAAAAATGTATTTTAAGGCCAAAATAAATCGAATATTGCTCTAGTAGAAACATATAGTTAAAATTTCTTCACATGGTGATACCAACAGTTCTTAAATATATGTCGTGAGAATAGCGGCATTAGAGGACAAACTTTTTAAATGAAGAGAAAAAGTTGTCATTGAATTCCAGGACACCCTTGACAGATATTCAACAACTTTTGAAATACCTGTGGGAAAAAAACTAAGCTCTATGTTTCTACTGGATAAATATCTCATTTCCATTGGCCAAAAAAAAAAAAAGTTTTGCTATAAAATCTACAAAAACACTTAACTCTTCTCTCGTCCCCTACAGCCCCATTTTAAATCGTAACTTTCGAGCTCGTTCGTTAGACGGTTAGAGTGTCTAATCGCATTTTTTTAAATCTCCATACACCAACACATATTTATCTTTACGTTTTCATGAACCAAAGATAAAAACATCAAACTAGGTTAGTACAAGAGAACATATTCGAATTACTAATCTGCTACACATCACTAATATAATTTGTAAGTCAAACCACGATTATCTTATCGTACACATCTGTCAGTATGAAAAGAGGGAGGTAAATTTAGTTTATGAGGTTTTAGATAAAGTTTAGATATGCTGGTTATTAGATGTCCCCGTGATACATGTAACGTATCAGCAAATAAACTCCTGTTACAATCACTTTTGACTATTAGAATTAGTGAGATTACTCCGTGTGTGATAGGAATATGACTGGAGTTGTAATGTGGCGGCTAAATATCTTGGTACAGGTAGCTTAAGATGGGGCTGTAGGGAACGCGAGAAAAGTTTGGTTTTTTTTTAGTTTTTATGACAAAACATTTTTGGGGCCAAATAAATAAGCTATTGCTATGTAGAAACATAGAGTTTAATTTTCTTCACATGGTGATATCAACAGTTGTATATCTGTCAAGGATGGAACTGGAACATAATGACAGCTACATTATAAACTTTCTCGTCCACTAAGTTCATGGTTGTGTTATCACGCTTGACCCTCACTTGGAAGGTTACGGTTCATTTCTAGATAAGGTGAGTTAGGGTTGGTATTTCCCCCCTTATATGGTGAATTTCCTAACTACCACCTTATACCGCTTCTGTTGTGTAAAAGATTTTAATTCAGTAATATACAACATACTGTTACTAATAACAAACATCTACATCCCAATTATCTACCCCAGGATTCGAACCAAAATTAGTAAATGCTTTAAACCCACCACCTAAACGATCTTGACCACATGCGGGTCCGTGGGTGAGAGAGATGGGAGGCTAGGAAATGGAGCATCCGTCAAGGGGGGGAGGGAGTCCTCACCCAGCTCTGTGACCAACAGAGCCTTTATTTATTTTAATTGAGTATTTAACACCTACGGATAGTTATATCAACGTAAGTCTTAACTAACCTAACCTAGAACTACATAGATACAATCCTAGCGCTAGATATTGTAATACACAAAAATTAAGACGAATCTAAATACACAGATTATTTGAACACTGAAACTTACAAACTAATTTAACAGACGACAATACTCTACTAAAGAACGGTATTATATTGGCATGTTTATATTAGAAAAGTAATTTAGTAAAATAAATTATATCTAATTTTGACGACCCATCAAGGATATTTTATAAAATAATATATTTTACAAATAGTTTTTAAAACTTTCACATTTATGAACATGCACTAGAGTTTAATCAAAGAAAATTGGCAAAATTATAAGGAGTTAAAAATTTAATTGTTCAGTGTATGAACAGAATGTTTTCTTTAGTTACACAAACCTTACACTTAATTAATTATTTATTAAGTGTGTGTGTTTCCTTTTAACTAAGGAAGGGCCCATTTTGTGGCCGCATGGTCTAAGGCACTACTCTCACAGTAGACTATAATGCCGATGACAGGATATCGAGGTTCGAATCTCAGTCGGGAGTACTGAGGGTGGTTTTCCAAAATGGTTTTCCACTCTCCCTCCACGCAAATGTGGGTATTCTGCCTATAAATATAGCCTTCCCATTCATAAAACTACTAGCGTAATTAGTACAGAAGCGTACAACCCGAACAGGTAGTAAGACGTGCTGCTAAAAAAATAACGAAGAAATTTGTGACGATTTTTTTTTTTAAGTTTCACGGAAGATTCATAAATATTTTTTACTTCAATTTCTTATATAATAGCTGTTAATTCATATTTTTCTACGTCTATAGTACACATTTGGAATAAAATTAGATGTATAATAACACATAATATTTCATCAAAGATGGCCTCAGATCTTCTATCACATGTTTTGTGAAATAAATATTTTTCATTTACTAAATAAATTTGACAGTTTAATACTATCTTAATATGACAAATTAAATAAATTTGTCGGTGTTGTACACTACACATCCAGTCCCATCACCTTATTAAATAGTAGAGTTCATTTGTTATAGTAAAAACAACCAGATATACTTTCACGTATTCATATGTAAACAGAAGCTTTCCCTTTCGATAAAAAAAAAAGCAATGCCTATAAAATAACACTAATAATATAGAAAATTTTAACTATTGCTGATTGCAAAAATTATTTTTTCTGTTTTCTAAAAGTTACTTTCTACCAAAATCTTACAATATTTGAACTACAGAATGAACTCATATTAAAATAATAAACATATTCGTTTAAACACCATTCAGGAAAGAACCACAGACCCTAGACTACTAAGTCCAGGACTCTGTCTGTAAACCAGGTGTTAATATTTATAATCCCTTAGGTTGTGTTTAGTTTTATTGTATTTTTATTTTTAAAAGAATCTACTCTTCAACAAATTAGTGAAATATTTTACTGACCCTCATTTAGTATTTCTTAGATAAAAGCTAAATAAAAGAAGTATAATTATCCTACACACTTGTTCGTTCTTCACTTATTCCTGTCCTTCTGACACATCTGCATGTTCACTCTCATGAGATAAGGAAAAGGAAGGTAGATTCTGCGAGGAAATGTGTGTGGAGGAAAAATGAGAGCTAGTTTATATAAAACTAGTTCACTTTACTATATTTGACCAATGACCAGGATTTAAAGTTCAGCCTTAACTTCACCGGCAAACCAGATGAGATGCCTGTTTTCCAACAGAAGCTGGTCACTTGCTCCTCGAGAAAATAGAATACAAACCTAACAAACGCGAAAGAAAGAAAGAAAGATAGACGCTAGGCGTTGGTCCATTCCCACTTACCTTGAGAGAGTAACAATAAGAAAGGTAGATCGATGAACAACTTTCCGGTTTTTCAGGACCAACTGAACGGTTTTGTATGTTTAAAAAATTCTAGTTAAACTTATTATCTGTTTATAAATGAGTTTACAAACTTCTATATGAGTAAAGAGTCCACTGCGAAACGAACTGGAGCCTGAAGCTGGAGTTGGTGAAATAGAGTTCGACGGAAGTGCGTCCGTGTTGGTTGCGTCGGAGTGAGTGGCGTCTGCTGGTGGCGGGAGCTGGGTTTTTAGGACCGTTGCGTGCACCCCCCACTCTTTTATACGGCGAAGATGCTGCGTCCGTCCCGTGCTAATTACGATGGGCAAGAGGAGGCGTCGCTTCACCCGCCCGCGCGTCAAACTTTATTTCATCCCCGATTCCTGCGGGGCGCAGTTTACGCCTGGGGTGAGAGGGGGGGAAGGTGTTAGGGGCGTGTTGTTAAGGAGGGGGAAGGGGGTGAGAGAATCAGATGTGACGAATAGTACTCAGGAGGTTCCTCGTGCAATAACATGCTATCTCTAGCTTTATGTTTACTGGTCTCTCAAAGGTACGTACTAGCTTCTAACCCCTATTGAGAAAGACACTGGTTTGATTACCTTTTGTGCCTATAATTTGTCTAATGAGTAATTTTAGGGGAAATGTGTCTCTACTCAATCAATGCGTCATTGGTTGCATCAAACCGAAGCGCAATCTAATTTACTATATCTTAAATTCGAATTATATTAAGATTAGCAGAGCTTGAATAAAAACACAATAAAAAAAGTTCATAAATGGGAGTTTAAGACGAGCTATGGTGAGTCTATTTCTCGTCACATCTGTTGCGTCATGATCGGATATTTCCCTAGTAGAGTCACAAAACTTCTGCACACTCAGGAGGTCCCAAACATGATTAACCATGATTAAAGAATGTCACCGTTAAAATTAACAATTATGCATATTTAAACACGCATATATTGACACCTTAAAACATGCGACCACCCGTGTGGGCCGTTAACAACTCACATCGGTTGTCGCATGGTATAAAGTGTCACTCTCGTGTTAGATCAGGTTGCTTGTGAAAGAATATCAGGGTTCGAATCGTGGTTGGGTGGTTAGGGTGAGTTTTCCTAAATGGTTTTTCCACTCTCCCTCTACGAAAATTTGGGTACAGTCTCTCTAAAATTATACCTTTTTCATCTATATTCCGGTTTCCCAATTGATGTATGCGTGTAGCAATATAACGGGTGCTAAGACACGCAGTGGGGTAAAGACTTGGTGCAAAAATAAATAAGGATAAATGATGTTCTTGTTGAAGGCTTTGAACATAACCTAATTTTTCACTAACAATAATTATACATACACTTTATTCGACTCAGGGATTTGGAAAGATGCTTCCTCTCTCGTGATAGGCTGAAGGCAAAGGTTTTTTTTTCTGTCCATAAGTTGCGCGCTCTCTATCGCAATATTGAGAAATATATAGCTACAGAGTGGCCGCACACCCCCGGTTAACGGATTACACCCGCGGACCACCCTCCCAAATTATTTATAAGATATTTTTTTTACACACGCTACAGTTAAATAATATATTTTTATAAATAATTGATCAGATATTGGGTGCAAGCTAAAGATTTATCATAATACTGTGCCACAAGATTAGTTGAATATATGTATAGGCTAATTAATTAATTAAGTTTGATTTAATAATGTTTTATACACATATACATAGTCATAAATCTTGTGACAAAGGATTATATAAGTATTATAATGATTATATAGAGATCTATATATAAATAATTAACTATTCAACTAATCTTTTATATACATGTAGCTATTTAACCAACTTTACATATGAATATATACAATTATTCAACTAACCTTACATATAAAACTATTAATCTAAACCTTATATACATATATATCATTATTAAATTAACCTTATGTATAAACTATTAAAGTAACCATATATAGGCCTATAATTTTATTAAAATAACTATGTACAAACTATTAAACTAACCTTATATATGTATATCTATAAAACTAATAAACAAGTTATATCTATATATAGCTATTAAATTAATCTCATGTATATGAAACTATTAAAAGTAGTGTTTTATAGCTAACATCGTTAAAAAAAATGTTGGATGTAAATTTTAACTGGCATTATATGCCTACCGGACGTTCGGGCTATGTCCATGTGAAATTTCGGCACTATTGATGTAGTGGGTTTTGGGTGAACAGACACCAACTCATTTTTTAAATGATATTAGTAGGATGTTCTCGCATTTGAAAACGATTTACGAAAAAAGCGCCTCAGTATTTCCGACCGTAATTTGAACCCCGATTTTCCAGTTGTCGAGAAACTGAAATGGATGATCCCAGCACCATAATTTTGGTGCCCACTATTGCGTGTGTTTTGTCTAGCTGTAAAACCATATATTGTGTTTACATTAATTTCAATTTGATACCCGCCTCGGTGGCGTAGTTAGATAACGCGCTCGGCGTGTTGAGATAGACCACCGAGGACGGGGAGATCGAGGCTCGAATCTCTGTCGGGTGAACTAGGGGTGGTTTTCCCTAAATGGTTTCCCATTCTCCCTCCACTCAAATACGGGCTCCCTTCCTCTAAATTCAACCTTTACAATTACTAATCTAGTAGCGTAATTAGTACTTAAGCGTATAACCCGGGTGGGTAGTAAGACGCGGTGCTAAATAAAAAAATCACTTTGATCTTATAATAAATGAATTTTCAGGTGTGCTAGAACGAAGCACTAATCAATTTAAATATTTGTATAGTTCCTATGACAAAATATTTCTTGTTAAATACTCCATGGCATCAGTCCGCAATTATTGATCCATATAGACTGAGTATACGCCATCTGTTAGTGAAGATAATACCAACTTCTGTGGATAGAGGTTGTCATGTCAGCAGACCGAACCCTTCGGCCATTAATCTCAGTTTTCTAGACCAGTGCCGCTACTTTTTCATTCAATTAACTGCTCATTTGTCCTCACGAGGCCGAGTTGACCCCAGTTCAAGACCCACTGCTTCACAGAAAATATGGAAGCCCTGGGGATCGAACCAGGGACTTCTGAACATATTTTGGCGCCATATTAATAAAATAATTCTTAATCAAATACGTTTTACTTAATTTTCTACACATAATATTCTCTACAGTTATTTTATATTTTCTGTAGGCATCGCGGAATCTAAAAATTACGTCTTATCCTCATTTAGAAAGTTTCAATTCAAACGCCAATATAAAGAACTGTGTATTTCATTACATGCAGAATAATAAACTAAACGTATTTACTAGAGGAATATTTTATTTATTTTGGCTGGAAATGTTTGTTTTGTTTTTTGCCAGAAAAACTGTAAAATGTGTTCCCTTCTGTCCCACCTTAATATTTATATTATTTATTGGCTACAAATTCGATGACTAGAAGATTATGGTATTAGTTTTCTTCTTAAAGCCCGTTTTGAACTAAACCTATTTAATGCAGTAAGGAAAGTCCGGTGTGCGAGGAAGGAAAAAAAATCCCTTTCCTGTCTGTTTCCGACATAGTTTCCTCTAATGGTGACGTCACTCAGTTGAACCGGAGACTAGATACCACGCGCCCGATTATGAAACAAGTGTTTGATTGGATGAAATACGGCCCCGTAACGTCAACTAGACAGACGAGATACTTGTCGCACCATTCATAGAGCTAGGGTATCATCTTCTGAGTGCAAGAACCAGATGATGATGATAATATTGCGCGTCTGGACTACATCATTCATAGCCCAGTGGTGGAAAAGATTAGCCAGTACTAATGCACCGTTGCCCAGGGATTGCCCGGATGTATTAATCGTACATCCTTTCCGTGGAAGCTCTTTCCATGTCCCGAAGAGATGAGGGTAATAGTGAATATAATGGTGTGGAACCAGTGGAAACACTTACAACCTAACTTAAGACTAATTAACCAAACCCTGATGACCGTTGTGTGGTAATTCCCCTTCCGGGAAAAATACCCAAGGTTTCCAGCTGGAAATCGAACCTGGGACCTCTAGGTCCGTAGTTAGGTGCACTGACCAGTACACCACGGGGCCGATTAATAACCAGATACCCGCCTCGGTGGCGTAGTTGGCTAACGTGCCAGTCGTGTTGAGCCAGACCACCGAGGACGGGGAGATCGAGGTTCGAATATCGGTCGGGTGAACTGGGGGTGGTTTTTCCTAAATGGTTTTCCATTCTCCCTCCACGCAAATGCGGGTTCACTCCCTCTAAATTCAACCCTACCAATTTCTAATCCATTAGTGTAATTAGTACTTAAGCATATAACCCGAACGGGTAGTAAGACGCGGTGCTAAAATTATTATTATTATTAATAATCAGATGAAGTACAACGATCGAGAAATAACAATTTAATTTTTTAAATTGGTACGTTCAACACCAAGACGTTTGTCTTTTGTGTCACGTGTTCCTACTCTCCCGGGTTAACCACATTTAACTACCTTAATGGATTAGGGATGAGGAAGGTAAAGGTTAGATGAAATGTACCACCACTTGCGTGGAGAAGTATAGGGAAACAATTTAGAAAAATAGCCTTAGAATATTCATTCGGGATTCGAACCCTGACTTTCCTAACATCTGAAAATCCATACTAGATGATATTGACGTTTAGTGTTGCCCGTACACCGATGCAGGTAGCTACACCTTTTTTAAATGAGAAAATAACTAAGCCGTATTGGTTAGAAAGGGGTAAAAGGCATAAGTAAGATATAGTGTATATTTACAGCTACAGAGAGGTTGGGTCTGGGTTCAAATGCCAGCAGAATATCCTTGAGTGTTTTATTTCCCATATTACATAATTACATTGAGTTCAGGAAATATTTCTTTTTACTATTTGGAACATTTCGAAAGCAATTTTTGCCACTCTAGGCCAAAAATAAGTATATAATTATTAATTTTTTAAAAGTTGTGTTATAAATATCATAAATCTAAGGGTAAAGGATGTTAGAATGTTTGACCAATATGACTAACACTTTCTTGAAATATTAACTAATGATACATTTGATTAAAACTTTCTTTTAAAGGAGACTACATTTAAAAATAAAGATATACCATCATTGATTGTAAATTATAATATCTATGAATGTATATCATATATGGTACATGCAACATAAGTGGTTGTTTTGAGTTGTACAGTAATTTGAGATATTGTATGTCGATTTCAGATGGCAATATTTGTTGTGTTGTGATCCCACGAATAACTTGATATGTACTGCCTGCGCGTGTTCATATAGGAACTGCAAGACAACTTTTTGTTTTATTTGACATATTATCTTATTACCTAGTACCTACCAAACTTATTCGTGTATTCAGGGAAATTGGGTAGGGATGAAAAAGGCAGACCCGCTTTGATGGCCGCATGGTATAAGGCGCTAATCTCGCAGTAGACTAGACCGCCGATGACGGGGAGATCGAGGTTCGAGTTTCGGTCGGATGTACTGAGGATGTTTTTTCCCAAAATTGTTTTCCACTCTCCCTCCACGGAAATGTGGGTACACTTCCTCTAAATATAACTTTTTAAACCATTTAGAGTACTAATTAGTACATAAGCGTATAACCGAAACAGTTAGTAAGAAGTGGTGTGAAATAAAAATTGAAGAAAGTAGATTTTGGATGAAATTTATTCGTATCTGCACGGCGGGATAGTAGGCCACCATTTAAGAAAATACCTCATTACAGCCATTTCGAATTATATACCTGACCTCCCCATCTGCGACAATCGAGATGACACCGACGGCTTTGTCTTGGTGCCCACCGATGTTGGCAAGCCAAAGTTTGAATACAACATTGTTAAAAGTGAATAATCTGGTCTTTCTCTCCTCTCCTCCTACCCCCAACCCAACCACCTACCCCCTTTTCCTCTAAATGTAATCCAAAATACGTGTCTAATCAGAGTGGTTATTTATTTTTGTATAACTTTTTTTTTTGTAGTGTATACCACTAGGGTTGGTCGCCTAGACATTCCTCTGGTCTTCTACTGGCAGGGGTGGATATGTGCCCTCTTCTAAGATTGGGCCATCATTTAGGTGCGACTACTTCGTCCCAACGAGATGATGATAATGATGTGCCGGTATAAGTTTTAAACCTAACTTAATCCTAATCAACCAGACCATGGCAACCATAGGACCCTCCTGGAAAAATACATGTGGTGCCACCGGGAATCAAACCTGTGACCTCTATATTAGTAGAGAGGAATGTTGACCTCAAGAACAAGAGGCCAGCCGTGCATATTTATAAGTCACATTGCAAGGAGTGGGTCAGAAATAGGCCTACCACAGTGTATTGACCGTTGGGTGTACCATAGCGTGTTTTATAGTGTAGTAGCAATAAGTTGAACGTAGGCTAAATTTACCATATAAATATTATGTCTACAGATTACTGTTTGGCTATCAACCATTGATTAAATTAATCATAATCTGAAAATATGTACACATTTTATGTTATTAATCCTAGTTTTATTTTATCGATGTGCACTTGATTATTTTGCCTGAGTTAATAAACTACATCTTGAGTTAGATCGATCCAAAGAATCGAATCAAAGCCTATAAAATGAACATCCTTAGTCTGGGACTGCAATAGATGCGTATGTGGGACTTATCTAAAAATACACCTGGTTTTGCACTCAATCTGAACTCAACCTAATATCTTTCGAAAAGCATTTGTTCAGCGTCTCAACGTTAACGAACCAATGCTCCTGACCATGGGCGAGGACCATCATAATTTGTGTGTGTAATAAAATACATTTCTGATCTTCACACTTAAGGGAACAGTATAAAGAAAGTGGGTGACCTGGTGGTCTAGGGGTAAGGTGTCTGACTTCTGTGCTGAGGGTCCGGTGTTCAATCCTCGGTCCCGGCACAGATTTATCTAATTGCCAAACCCTTCCTTCACCTCTGACAAGATGTGTATTAATCACAACTTGTGAATGTGAGGAATGCCAGGCCTCTACCGTGGTTCGGATTCCACGTTAAGCTGTGGGTCCTCCATTTCATCTCGCATTCACCCTACCATTACACATTAGCGTAGGTGCGTATAAACCGAACGGGTAGTAAAACGCGGTACTAATAATAATAATAATAATATAAAGAAAGTGAATGATAAATAAAATAGCACCGGTATGCCAGTTGTGTGAGGCCACAAGCACCTTACCGAAATCCAATCCCAATCATAGTCAGTAAGGATTATCAATCCCTCGGCCAGCCATCCCAGAACCTGGATTATCGGGTTCAACATTTTCACATCAACATAGAACAAACATCGTTAAAAAAAACCGTCATAAACGGAGACTAATTTCCTCGAACGGACACGAGATACAATTGGTTTTCCAGTTAATCAATCAAAAAGTGGTCAGCAATTAAGGCTACAAACACCACCAATATGTTCTGTGTTTGTAAACGCACACTTGTGACGAAGTTTTTCTAGGATATAATTAAAGAAGCGTATAAAGCCCATGATTTAGTGAGAGTAAACGGTTCCAACAACGTCCGTCAGAGTGTTAGATTCTTTACACTTGGTATTTGACGGGGAAAGCTGGCAATATTTTAATTAATTATGGTGTTCAACAATATAACAGAGTGGGATGGAAAAAAAAACAAGCTAAAGTAAATATTTTGGCCGTTTTTATAACCAAAAATATTTTTGGACAAAATAAATAGAATATTTCTTCACTATATACGTTTAATTTAATCTCAGTATAAAATGTTTTCAAATATTTGTGATGGTCATCGTGATATTTGAACATTGCTTGAACAGGGTATTTATTTTCATTTGGGGTGAGAGGGATGAAGGGTCTGGGCCACCCATTGGGATTATGGGAGATATCTCGTTGGCCATGTTTGATTTGGGCTGCCACAACTACTTTAAACTAAAATAAAGCTATCATTCCAGTCAGTTCAATTTTGTTTTTCATTTGAATGAGGTGTTTAACGCGCACTTTCTGAACATTCATATTATATCAGCACATGATTTATAAATTAACTTAAATCTAGTATTGATTGTAACCAGCTTTGTAAGCTACCTAAAGATCGGGTGGAGGATCATTTCACAAACTTAAATATGTTTTTTTAAAAAGACTCCCAGCTATTGTATAACAGTTTAGAAGATTTTTTTACTCATGTCAGTAGAAAGTACAAGCTGATATTTTAAGTGGACTGAATAGCGACGTAATCATCTATATTGTAGCTGAAATAGCCTTGGTATTCATTTTATTATTGATAAAAATATAAATACTTCACCTCACCACTTCAGGTTACTATCAAGGGCCAATTTCATAGTCAGACTTAGTACGCCTCAAGTGTGGCTCTATATTCAATACAGAACGGCATATACATAGACCAGAATATAATGGGCCAATTTCATAGACTTAGTACGCCTCAAGTATTGCTCTATATTAAATATTCACTTTGGCTCCTCCCAGTGAGTTTTCTTTGCAAGTGTATGTAAACTAATGTAATTCCAGCGTTGTTTTGAACGTAACAACTTAAATTTACCGGTATTTTATTGTATATAATGCACTGACTTTAAAGTTGCTCCGCCATTTTGAATTGTTTTCGGGGGTTAAAAAAATTTTTTTTTTTACTTTTCATAACTTTCCCGTCGGTTACAGGCTAGAAGCTATAAATTTGCAAAACTTCAAGTTTCTAGTTCATCAGGAAGTGGGTAAACATTAATGTCAGTGAGTGAGTGAGTCAGCCATGTGGCTTTATAGTAGTATAACAAGACAACATCTACCTAGACCAGAATGGAATGGGCCAGTTTTATATGTGAAACAGGCCTAATAAATATATTCGAGTTTAGGTAAAATGATTCAGAGGTTACTATGAGTGCAGTCTCACGAGACGATAGATTCCCTTATGTACTAGTCGCCAGTAAACACATCAAATTAAAACCTAGTGAATTCTTACACGTCTGGGATTGAACTAGAGACTTGGAACAGAACCTCTCAGCCTCCTGGGCCACGTGGATATGTTGGGCTGGGAAATCTCCCAGGAGTATCATACGAACTAGGAAGCAGGAAGAAACGGAACTGTTCATTAGTTTTATTGTACTCTAAAAACCGTCGTGTAATTAAAACTACATTAGGGTGTGGCCCGGTTGTCACAGACTTATAAACGACACAAATAAACTCGTGACCAATCCAGAACACAAGTGTGGCTCTACTTTCACCAGTCTCTTATCTAATATCGATCATATAGCGTCTAATTATCGGCTCAAGAGGCCTGGCTTTGATTCCTGGTACGACCTAAAACTCTTGTAATTGATTACCTTCGAGTTTCTCGTTTAACAACGTTGAATCGAGAGCCAGAGGGGATTGAGTGTTGTGTCGCTTCTAGAATTAAGTTTGATTGTAAGTCATGTTATGATGTAGTTATTTGGCTCATAAATATTCCTACATGGATATATACACTCTCTGGAGTGTCAAACATGTAATATAGGCTACTGGATTGTCTACGAATGAAAGGTTAAGGTCCGAATCTCAGCAGGCTGCACTGGAGGTGGTTTTCTGTACGTGATCGATCACCATTGTTTATCCATCCTCTTTCTGTGTTCATGTAGGTACATTTCCTCCAAACTATTCAAATCTTATATTAAGTCATTACTAACTTTGGGATTGATTGAACATTTTCGAAAATACCTTTTTTTTTTGTGTGATCAACATTGATAACATTTTACTCATAATTTGTATTTTTTCATAGTTATTGATATTATATATATCAGGAGTGGCAGCTGTAGATCACATATATTGACGTGTATATATATTAAAATAGCCGTTTTAGTATCTTTTATATATGACAAGGTTCTTGCCTAAATAAAACGGACTGTAATAACTAAATCTTGTTAAAACACAGAGACACCATAACATGTCTTATCTTGAAAATATTAATAAAATATTTTTTAAATTACTTTTTATTGGCTATTTCAATTAGTTATTATAGCTATACAATACTAAATTTAAATAATTTTAAAGAAATACCAATTTTTAATTAAATTAAATATATTAATAAACTTTAAAGTCTCACTACAATTACATTTACCAATGTGTTTGGGCGAAATTCCTGTCTTTATCAAATTAAATAAAAACTTATAAACATGTTTTAATGTATCTAGTATTGACTACGAACCATTTTTCTAAAAGGATATACCTACCGTGAACACTTTATACATTTGTTTTTAGAATGTTCCCTTTAAATAACGAAAGTTATTAAAAATGGTGCCATAAATGTTGGCTTTGACTAGGGAAAATATTATTTATTTATAAACTGTGGTTGGAGTAAGACAGCTCAATAAGTTAATTTATACAATAATAATGATAATAATAATAGTAATACCTAATTCAGTGGCCAAATGGTCTAAGACGCTGCTATCGCAATAGACTGGACTGCCGATGAAGGGAAGTTTGGGACTCAAATCCCGGTCGGGTGTACTAAGTTATTTTTTAAATTGTTTTCCACGTTACCTCCTCTCAAACGTGGGTATACTTCCTCTAAATTCAACCTTCCTCATCCTTAACACATTAGCGTGATTAGTTGATATGCATAGGCCTATAGCCCGAACGGGCAGTAATATGCGGTGCTAAAAATTTGCGGCTTAATATGATATTCATAAAACAAAAAATGTGTTCTTCAATTTTCACCTTTGGTTGGTGTTGATTTTGACAGCTATTAGATAAGTATCGTAATCTGTTTACCAGTGTCAACTACTTAATTGGATTTTTTTTTTATATTTTCCAACGACGATCCAATTATAGTTTCGTTATTATTAGGTTCAAAAGCAAAAAATCCCAGTGTAGCAACCTGAATTCGAAACTGGACCCACCCGTGACCAGCAGGGCAGTATGTTGATAACCTGATGCCCCACACCATATAGTCCCCGGTTTGAGTCCGGAGTGAGGCACGCAGATGAAAATATGTTTTTCCTTAGCACCGCGTCTTACTAACCGTTCGGGTTATACACTTATGTATTAATTGCGTTAGAGGTTTTAGGAATTAGAAAGGTTATATTTAAATAAATTGTACCCGCATTTACGTGGAGAGAGTGGAAAACAATTTTGGAAAAACCACTCTCAGTACACCCGACCAAGATTCGATTCTTAATCTCCCTGTCATCGGTGGTCTAGTCTACTGTGAGAGTAGCACCTTAGACCATGTGGGCAGCGAAGTGGGTCAGGTGAAAGTTAACCAGAGTGACTCAGAATCGTGGCTGGTTATTGCACCATGGCCACGCGCGAGCCGGGTAGGTAGCGACCGACACAAGAGTGGGTAATGAACGCTTGTTGGGGTTGTGACACGTGGAAGCGTCACCGCGGCGATGTGTGTCTGTCGGACCGACAAGTACCTCCGTCCCCATTTTACCCCTCCATCCCTCTCTCCCCCTCCAATACTCTATCTGCTCGTGGGTGAGCCATGTCAACACAATAATATAGCCTGGAGTCGAACAGCGGAGTGAGAGTAAGAGTCGATGCAAAGTTTGGTCATTTGGCTGATACACAAAATTATAAATAGGGATCCTTGGGTTCAATCCCAATCGTCTTCGTTGACACCGATTATTTTGTGTTCAGAATGGGAAGTTGAGCGTGTCGTAAATGTATTTGTGTCTCTGTGATCTGGCTGCCTTTCTGTGTCTCTGTATGTCTCTATGTATCACTCTCTGTCTCTCTGTGTCTTTGTCTCTCTCTGTCTCTGTGTGTCTGCCTGTCTTTCTCTGTCTGTCTCTGTCTATCTCTCTGTGTCTGTCTCTCTGTGTCTCTGTCTGTCTCTTTGTGTCTCTCTGTGTGTTACTCTGTATGCTACTCTGTATGGCTCTCTGTTTCTTTTTTCATTTTACTTTCCTTCTCTTTCTGTCTCTCTTTACTCTACCTGCTCCCATTTCTCAAACTCTTGGAACCTGAACAGACTGTCATTTCAATATAAGGGTTCAGCAATCACCCCCACTATTTGCTTATGAGCAACATAGATTTTTTTTAATTTATCACAGGTTTGGTTTTACAATTTTAGTTATATATTAAGTTTCACGGACTTAATTTTATTTCTATACCTCTCATGCGCAGTTTGCTTTTTTCATCAAATATTGCCATAAAAAATTTACAGAGAGATTTTGTCAGATATTTCTTCGAGGTTCGAGAAACCAAAACCATCTTTAAAACAAAGTTTTGGTCTGTGGGGACGCTACGATTTAAAAATAATGCAAATTTCTTCATCGAACAGTTTTTCGGTGTTGGTTTTGTTTCGACCAGTGGGTAAGTGGCCTAAATGCACTGTCTCTAACGAGGAAGACGCGGTGCTAAGTTTGTTTGGAGTTTCAAAGTCTCCCCTTCCAACCCCCTCTCCCTCTTCCTGTATAGCCAAGACCCGGTAAATGGATTAAGGATAAGACAAAAGGATTTGTCGGCCTTTAACAATGGCGGCATCTCGTGGTCTGCTTTGAGGAGAGTCCCGAGGGTGTTAAATGACCATAACAGGAAATGATACGTAGGACTCAGGTGCAGACAGCCTCAACTCATAGGATGGGCTGTCTCCGGTGGTAGAGAGAAACATTTTACTATATATTTAAAATAAATCTTGGCTAAAAATATATTATTATTTAAAACACAGGTGGAGTGTTAAGATGGGTGTGTAGGAAATGCAAGAAAAGGGCAATGTTTTTGCAGATTTTATAGTATAACTTTTTTTTGCCAAAATAAATAAAATATTGCTCCAGTAGAAACATTTAGTTTAATTTTCTTCCCATGGTGATGTCAACAGTTGTTGAATATCTGTCAAGGGTGTCCTGAAGTTTAGTGACAACTTTTCTGTTCATTTGATAAGATTCTCATCTAATGCCACTATGCTAATGACGGATAATCAACAACTGTTGATATTACCGTGTGAAGAAAATTAAACTCTTACGTTTCTACTGGAGGAATATATAATTTATTTTGGCCAAAAAGATTTTAAAAAACTGAAAGAAAAAAAACACTGCCCTTTTCTCGTGCCCTTTACAATCCCACTCTAAGGGCCGAAAAATCCTGTGTAAGGGCTTAGATTATAATATTGAAGTATTAACCTGGTCTACAGAAGACCAGAGAGCCACCTCCTCCCAATGTTAGTGCTACCTATGTATTCAACCACCGAGCGCTATAGTCAATACGTGAATGTGACAAGCGAAGTGAAATCACTGTCAGTGATTTATTGTAACTTATTGCGGTCCAACCTACGGCCCGCGACCTTTTTCCTTCTGGTTCACCGATCTTAACAGGTTTTTTCAATAAATACTATTAAAAAGGCTTAACCCCGAGCTACATTATCGAAAAACTGGCGAAACGCATCGGTGGTTGCATGATCTAAGGCATCACTCTTGCGCTAAACTGGACTGCCTAGGATGAGGGAGATCGTGTTTGGAATCTTGGTCTGGTGTAACTTAACGCAAATTCGGGTACATTTACTCTAAATTCGACCTTACTTATTCTTACCTCAATTGTGTAAATATGTGGACAGTCCGAAAGCGGTGCATCAAATGATAGCTTACGGCACAGAAACAGAATAGGTAATTTCACTCACTCATTTGTTATAATTATAATATTATGACTCAGTTCACCTTAGCAACGTGAACTAATTCGAATTGAATTACAAGATTAAACGACACAAGACAATCGAGATTCTTTGGCTAATCGGTTGCAGAAACAACGGGACAATTAATTTTACTGTAATGCTTACAACCTGATCAGATAGTAAGACGCGGGGATTTAAAAAAACAAATTGTTGTCTGTTTCCTTTTTTAAGCAAAGCTACCTTATCTCCGCCCGTCTCTAACTCCGAACAATTATCATTACTGGTAGAGTTGGTCAGTAGGATAAAGGCTACAAGAGGCAAATACAATTGATGCAACCTACAAAAATCAAATATTCTAAAACTATCCTTAATCAAAGAACAAATTCTGTTGTAAGTGCTCTTATTTTAAAATTTATTTATTACTTATGTGATCAATATCAATTGTGGTTATGTCTGCCATCTAAGGTCCTATAAATTTACACACCTTAGCATATTTATTGCTTTATATTTTACCTTCTTAAATACTAAAGTTTAAATTGCGTCTTCCGACATTTTACTGTAGACAGTCCCTTTTGAAGGCCAAAAATAAACCCGAGTCTTGGGACTCCACTTACGACATGCGGTTACGTCTGATTATTCATAATCGAACCATAAAGGATACAATGATACATAATACATAGTTTTTGGACTATTTTATTATTAATTCGATCAATAATATTATCCAAACTATGAACAGGTAGTAAGACGCCGTACGAATAAAATTATATGCAACCTTACAAATAATTTATTTAAAACAGATAACCTGGGTATTTTACTACTTGTGAAATATATGGCATATAAATATTAGACATATTTTTAGGGAGCAGCAATTATGTAGTAAATTTTTTTTAATGATTAAACTATTACAACGAGAAAACAATATAGCTTGAACTCAAAACTCATTTAGAATATATTTAATGTAATAGCACATACACTCCAACACCATAAAATAAAATGTATTATCCTGTGGGCAGAGAGAAAATAGTAATTGGTGGTTGTACAGGTAACGTATCAGTTATTTTATCCATATAGTTCACATGTCTGTAGCCCATATAAAAAGAAGGTATGGAATGCTATTTCTCTGTAGAGCTGACAAAACCCCAATTTGAGCGCCGTGGTGGCTGAGTTGTGTACAAATGGATTAATAAAGTTTGGGAGATGACTATTTCAAGAACTATAGTGTAAAAAGATGCTAATTACATAATACATTACTATTTTTCTAAAAATTATTATTTACCATCTGTCTTTTTTAAAGGTATTTATATTTATTTTTCTCCCTCTTTTTACTTCGTTTTCTGTTTTCCTCTCTATCTCTAAATTGTGTATCTATTCAAATATTGTTGTAAAAGTTATTTATAAATATAATACTTACAATAAAATGAATGGTTATCATAACAAAAGTTTTTAACAAACGATTTTCACTTTTATGTTTAATAGCTCTCTGGGTGACAAATTTCATAACTACTCCTTTTACAGAAAGAGGAAAACAAGGGAAGCCTATTAGTTTGTGTGAATAAGTGGAATTTGTAACCAAGGATCTAACTAATATTACCGTTACTGGAACCTGAAAAGTTTTGAAACCTGCAACTTTTTTTTCGTCCGTTTTACTACTTATTTCCTATCACATTATTGAAAATAATGTGATGGGAATGAGGAAGGTAGAAATTATATTAAATGTACACAAAGTTGCGTTGAGGGAGAGAAGAAAACATTTAGGAAAAAACACCCTCATTGCGCTCAGCCTGTTTTCGAACCCCGATCTCCTTATAACCAGTAGTACAGTCCATTATAAGAGTGGCCAGTAATATGCGTCAGCCCACCATTAACATATAATTAACATGTGATTAAATATCTGGGATAAATAAAGTAAAATAAAGAGATGAGAGCTTGTAATAACTATAATAGTTTGTCATAACTACAATAGTGTAACATGACTAGGTATGGTAACAATCTATCCTATTGATGTTAGGGAGATCGGCTTTCGAATACCGTTCAGGCACACTGAGGTGATTTTTCCTAAATGGGTTCCCACTCTCCTCCCAAGTAATTACTGGTAGATTACTTATACGATTATTCCTTTCTCATCCTGCCCCATTAAAATAATTATCATATATGCGTATAGCCTTAAACAAGTAGTAAAATGCGGCGATAAAAAATTATCGAAAAAAAACCCATTGATTTATTTACAAAGACATCGATATATTTATGTATCCGATGTATCAACAAATTTATCAATGTATTTCATATATCTGACTACGCTATAAAGCTTTTAAATAAAAAATCTAACAAATATTTACTCTCTCTTTTTATTAACTAAGTCGATTCTCCTAATTTTATTAAACTTGTCTGTTATTTTCAACCCATAAATAAAATATAGAAAAAGTTTAAAAGGGGCTAAAAATATAATTACGTAACAGCATCCATCTTTATACCACCATTCCATTTCGCCTAGACCAATGCAACTCAACATATCGGAAGCAACCGATGCATCGATAATTTTATCAATGTTTCGTAGCTTTCAATATATACTTTGCGATGCATCAGATGATAAATATATCGATATATTAGGTAAATAACCATCCTTAAACATGGCCCACGTAAGTCACCCTTGTCTTCAACGGAAATGTTCAAAATATTATTTAATTTGTTTGATCTAATAAAACTCTCGTCCTGACTCTTGCTATTTTAATGGCCCTTCCATCTAAGAGGTGACAAGGTAAGGAGCGCTCTTTCTTCTCCTTCACACGCACACAATCCCTTTTCCAAAGTAATTGTATTTAAGTTAAAAAGGCACATCATATTGTATTTATTCTATACATCTAAAAGAAAGTGAATGTGGCCTCGCATTCTCTGAGGTTTCATCTCTTTGCGACTGTCCACTATCTGTTTGTTTCACGCTTTGGCGATAACTACGCCGCATGGTCCATTTTCATTACCGTAATCTGAGAAATAAATTTAATAAACAAAGTCCACAGTAGGGTTATATTAGGAAGAAATCCTTAGAAAATACAGACCTTCTTTCAGTCAGAATTTGTAACAAAATTATACTAAATTATTGAGTTATTTGAAACGCAGTGAAATTATCTATCAATACTTACAGCTGAAGATCACATGACCTGAAGTATGAATAGTATGAAAGTATCGCTAGTATTTTTTTTCTGTCAAATAAGGTTCTTCCTATGAAAATTTTACTGTAGCTATCCAATGCTAAGTCAATTTAATATTAGTACCTGCTGATATATCCTGACCTTAAATTGGGAGACTGGGTTCGATTATAATCAACTATATTTTTTCATTCCCATAACAAGTAAAAATATACAATTCATATAATTTCGAAAATTATGGTTAATCTATAAGATTTTCTGAAATGAGTTTTTCACGGGAAACCATATGTTTTCTGGTGAAAACTACCTGATTACATGTTCAGGCCATAGCACAAAGTATTTAAATAATTATAACGGTATTTACATTATATTTCCGGACTGGCTGATATTTCCATCTTGTCTCATTCAACCCTGTGCCATCATAGAGAGAGAGAGCAATCGTTTGCTGTCCAACAATATAGATTCTATACCATATATAATTTTTATTTATTTATTTACACTGTTTATCCCGATTCCTAGCATGTAGCCTGGGACCCAGATCTACATCTTGATTAACATGACAGTAGACAGTGACGTTTCAACAGATATGGATGACACATAACGGTATGACTTGAATAAGTCAATAGGTGTGACAAAGACAAACTGGGTAGAATGTGGTGGGGATCTCCAGGCAAACCAGAGCCTAGCTGAGGGAAGGAGTGCTCTCTAGATTCCAGTAGTGTGCGCTGCTGATGAACTGGAGGGTGCCTTGATACCAGCTAGGGAGTAAAAGATAACATCCTAAGACAGGAGAATCAACCCCTCACTCATAGGGTCCAGCCCACTTGGCGACAAGTGTGTGATGCTGGGCTGGAGCTGTCGGGCATCTGGTCCGTCCACCGATCCATCGGATGGCTGCTCTCAGTTCAGAAAATGGATCGGCGATAACAACTGAAAGAACCTGCAGCCAATTATAAGAATGACTTGTTTTTAGGTTAAGTTATTATTAAGCATTTTTATAAATCTTTAGGTTAAGTTAGTTGTAAGTCCATAGGTGGCGATATTGTGAGTAGTAAGTGGAGCGAAATCTCCGGTAGGGCGCCTCCCCAGGTGGTGGGGAGGGGGATTCCCGCCCCCGCTGGGGCTCTCGCCGATCTGGGGACTATTAGATCCAGAACGCGGTGGGACACCCAGCGGGGCAGGGTACCGGGGGTGTACCAACTAGTAGGTTAGGTATAGGAAAGAAGGACAAATAGAACTTCTAGATTTAAGTGTATATTCTAAATGTATTATTGTATTAATAAAAAAAAGAACATAGCTAAAAGATGTAATATTAATTCAATATGTAGATCTAGGTCCCGAGCTATATGCTAGGAATCGGGATAAACATTGTAAATAAATAAATTCTATACCATCTAAATAGAGCTCTCTTTTACTTGAAATGGATTTGAAAAACTGCATAGTAATAATAATAATAATATATTGTTCATATGCTCGGAAGGGTGATAGGATGCAATGCACCTGGAAAATATTATTTATAAAATTAATTTAAATATATCGTTTGACAGACTGAAGCAAAATATTTGGTTATAAATGTCAAGTCTTCATATTTTCTTTAAATTTAACCAGTTTATTTGTAGGCCTATTCTTTTTTATAGTATCTTACGTGTAGCTGACGCAACTCTAAATTCTTCTAAGACAGCCCCAATTTCAGAATTCTTGTGAAGTCTGTTCCCCGTTGTTTTTATCTAACACACAGAAAACTTCTTTTTTCTATAATTTTAGGAAATTTTGAATCCCCTATATCATCCAAATCTGACTTAATTTTTAAGTTGCGTCCACCATCTTGGATTTTTCAAGTTTCGGATTTTTCTCATAAAGATGGTATGCAAGGGTTTCCAACTGGTGGCGCGCAAAACCTTTTATTTTATATATTTTTGTGGCCCACGAAGTTTCTTGGAAAAGTAATATATAGTGGTAAAATTGATGTTTTTAGAACCGAGAAACGGAAAGTTTCGACTCGCATGGGAAAAATGCGCGATCACAGTTAAATATCAGTTCTCGTTTTTGCATAACTTCCCATAAACTATTTGTAAATACAAATTGCAGCCCTCTTGAATATCGGGAAGTGGGCGAAAGGTCCCTTGAAGGCCACACAGACACCGGATGGATTTTATTATGTACTATATTTTAGTCCTGCCTTTGACTAATTACCATATTTACAAACCTAACAAAATATAACCTTCATTTGATTAGCACGTGGAAAGTTATGCCTTGTTTGTAAAAATAAATGTATATTTATCTCAGTTATTATACGTAAGAGGGGATGAAGTGAGGGTGAGCTAAATTAATTCAAATTTTATTAAATTAATTATAAAATGTCATATGAAAATGCCACGCACGCCATGGCCACAGTATATTTTTGTCTGTGGCCATGGCTGAAAACGGATGATCAAAGTTGGACATGTGACCAATTAACAGTAACTGAGAACACCATATTAATTTGGAACTGCCTCCATCTAGAAATAAAGAAGATGCCAGGGTCTACAGGTACCAACTAATTTCTTGGTAAGAAACATACATTCCTTTGATATATTAAACATGTTAAAATTGTCACATGGATTATATTTGTATCCAATTTTGTCTCTTCTGAATGAGTTTTATCACATAAGCCCTGTTAAGTAGCCTATTAAAGTACCCAAGGAGCATTATTTTATTGCCTATTTTTAAGTTTAACTTGTGTGGTGGTATTCCTGAGGGGGTCAAACTGTTTAAAAACTCTTACAATCGACCGAGTTTACACTAATTTAACAATGAGCCTCTCCTTCTAAAATATTCAATACCTCCTCATTTATTTGAGTGACTTCATCATTTCGTGGACACAAAATGGCCATTCTAAATATCAGCTAGGTTCCCGAATTTTCATTAAAGAAGAGTGGAAAACCATTTAGGGAGAACCACCTTCAGTAAACCCGACTGGAATTTGACCCCCAATCTTCCCATCACCGGCAATTCAGTCGAACACGAGATAGGCGTGTTAGACCATGTGACCACCGATTTGAATCACAATTTACTATTTTATTTTATTTTATCTTTAAATTAGTGTGGGCGAATTGCACCTAAGTTATCCCCCTACCTCTTATATTAATGATTTTTAAACAATTAATAGCTATTAATATAGGTTTTGCGATAGTAGTTGTGTAGTTTGGATCCGTTTTGTCGATTACTTATCAATATCCTTCCTCAACTAATAACTTTCCAGTTCTGGCGGTTTCTCTCTGTCAGCAGTGCGTCTACCTACTTATCTAATGGTCCTGGGTTTTATTATAAAAGATGGGGTCAGGACTATATTACTATATAATTAGGCTCGCTTTATTAAGCTAAGTGATAGGCTAAGTTAATGTTTTGATGTCAGGCTCTGGTGTTTGCCTTGGAAGTAAGTTAGGTTAGGTCACTAATAATCATCATACTGGCAATAGAGCGTAGGCCTAACGAAGGGAAAAAATTGCCACAAAATAACTTTCTTTATATAAAAAGAGTAATAATACTGATACAAATTGTATCTAATGCGAACCAAAATTTTAATACATTAAATATTATAGTTTATTTACTAGTATGAAACTTACCCACACGTGTTAACCCTAGTTCTAGGAATGTACCATCTTACGACTCTCACAGCCACAACCGTGGACACGCCAACTAAACATCAAGCTCATCCAGTCTAGTATTATCGGTGATGGGGAGGTTGAGGCTCTGGTACCATCTGGCTGTATTAAAGTGGTTTTTTAACCAATTTTTCTACACTCTCTCTCCACGCCAATACGGATCCACTTCCTCTTAACTCTACCGTTCTCGTTTCTACCAAAATAATGTAATTAAATGCGGATAGTTCATGTGGGTAGTAAGATGCGTTGCAAAATAATATTAGCCCATACAGTCAACTAGTTGATTTTTCTCAGCATAATACCAAACTTTTCATTTGGCACTATTCGACATTGATATACTTGGTTAAAGGTACTAGGTTCGATTACAGACACTATCGAAAATTGTATTGGTGTGATTGGAGTATCCCCTTTCACACAGATGATGTGACAATCGTAGAACTGGGTGTTGTTTCTGGTGTAGAATTAAGTTTATTTTCAAGTTGTGCGAGAATATTATCAGTTGGCTCATTAAAAGTACGTTAAATACTTATAGTAATTATGAACTGTGCAATTGAGCCACAAACGTGGGTCATTATAGCTAGCGCCGAGAGCTATGATACCCGGCAACCCTCTCTGCTCCCATGTTAAGCGGGTGACAGATCTATTTAGAGGATTTCGTAAGGGGAAAACGGAACTACCTGATCCCATGGTTACAAAATATAGTAGGATTGCCTTTAGAAAAAGCTTCTGGAACATGGCTAAATAAAGTTAAAATAGCCAATATTTAATAAAGTAATTTATATTTATCTTAAGGCTGTCAAAACTGACAGGATGTGTTAAAAACGGGAGCGTTTCAAAACACGTGGCTTAGCGTTTGAATACACGGAAGTATATTCGTTAAAGGTTCAACGTTTAAAACCGTCAATTCAATGTTAGCTCTGTAGTTATACTACTATATTTATACTTAAGATTGAACTATTGGGTTTGTCGATATTCACGTTGTGTTGAAGAATAATTCGAATGAAAACTTAAAAGGAATTAAAATTTGTGTGATTTATACTTTAAATTCATATGAAAATTAGACTATATTTCACCTTAACCAGTAGTCACAAGGTCTGAGGTGTCAGTTTTACAATATACTCTATTGGCAGTGACGGGGAGGTCAAAGTTCGAATCTCAGCCGGGTGCACTGAGGGTGGTTTTCAACATGTGATTTATTATTGTGAATTTTTCATTCTCTCTCCTCCCTAAAATTTTATTACATTTCTTATTAACTACCTATCCATTAACTTAATCCGTTAAATTAATTATGTTGATACTAGACAATTTCAATACAAACTATATCCGACTCCCCCTAACAAAATACTGGTCTTGCAGTTCAACGACATCGGTAGGGCACGCAGATTAAACGCCAAGCTCATACAGTCTAGTTCTCAATGATATAGAGGGCTGGGTTTGAGTTCCTGCCAGGTATACCGAGGGTGTTTTTATCCTCATCACCGCCAATTCAATCCGCTACCAGAGTGACTCGTTAGACCATGACCATGTGACGCACGACCATGGGACCATGTGACCACCGATAAGAATTAATACTTAAATAATGGTCATTGGACATCGCGTCTTACTATCCGTTCGGGTAGTACGCATGTGGACTAGTCCAATCAAATTTGTTAGGCATGAAGAAATTTGAATATATATAAAATGTACCTGCAATCGCGTGGAGGGAGAGTGTAAAACCATTTGAAAGTAAACAACCCTCAATACAACCGACCGGGTTTTCGGATCCCGATCTCCCCGTAGTCAGAAATCTAGCCTATTGTGAGTGTGACGCCTCATACCAATCGACCACCGATGTGGGTTTAGTGCTAATTAATAATATGATTAAAATTCACTTTAAACATGTATCAGTACAGTTCGTGTAAGTTACAGAGGACCTAGACGTGCAATAAGACGTGTAGCACCAATGTAAAGAAAATAGAAAGGTAGCGCCATTTGGAGGAATTTGATTATGTCATTGCTTACGTCACCCCACACACAGCAGTTATATTTTAATAATAAAACAGTCACACATACATATTTTTTAATAGGTAGAGTAATGACGTTAATTGGACATTGGTGTGGATTTTAAAGGTTTATCTAATATTTAAAGTTCCAAAATGTGACCTGATTTCTAACAACTTAGTTTTTATTCCATAATTATAGCTTTGTGTGTGTGATGCGCTGGCTTGTATACTGAGTGACGTCACAAGCTCAGACAATCATATCACTTTCTCCATACCCTCTTCGGTGGTCACATGGTCTAACGCGCTACTCTCGCAGTAGACTAGACTGCAGAATACGGGGATATTAAGGTTATAATCTCGGTCGGGTGTACTGAAGGGTTTTCCAAAATTGTTTTCCACTCTCCTTCCACGCAAATGTGGTACACTTTCTATAAATATAGCCTTCCCTATCCCGAAACCATTAGTGTAATTAGTACATAAGTGAGCCCGAATGGATAGTAAGACGCGGTGCTAAAAAAAAGTTCTCCATCTGGCGCAACCTTTTATTCTCTTAGTATTGAATAAGACTGTGAATAAATCTAACAGGGTTTGTTTTTATATATTATTACTCACCTATGTGTTGTCAAGCTATTTCTGTTGTTAATAAAGCTGTTTAAAATGAACCGCTGTGTTGTAAAGTATCAGTCAGAAAACATTAATCCTGCATCAAATCTTTGATATTCTCATTGTGAACGTTTTTGAGTATTTTGTGGAGTGGAAACGGCTTAATTAACCATGTTTTAATTATCTCTCTAAGAGGAAATTTTAGCCTATTGTACTGGCGTTTGCTCGCGATGCTCGTTTTGTTTAATTTTTCTTTGCGTCTTGTAAAATCTTGGATTGTGTTTCTGTTACTCTTAATGATTAAAATATTTGGAAAAAAACAAATACAATCTGAGTTACTAAAAGTGTTTTTAATATGAATTATTATAACCCACCTACAGTATAATTTGATAAGAATAACCATTTAATAAACACAAACCTTTTTGGTCAACATTGATAACATTATTATTAATAATATCTATCAACTGCTACAATTATTGCAGATCACATGACTAGACTTATGCATTTTGATAATTGTTTTAGTTGCTTTTATAAGTGTCAATAAAATGTTCCTTTCTATCTGGATCTTTCGGAACTTATCACAATGAAATGTTATTTTTTTTAAAGTTGAAAAAAACAACTTAATATGGATATCGAACCCCGTACTACTCTGCCTTATACTATACTGAGTGATCTATGACTCTGAACACAGGAAATCCCAAAGATTTTGGCGGTAAAGCATTGGTGTGCTGAACGTCAAAGGTTCCGGGTTTGATGTCCATGTTATAATATAATTTTTCAACACATACGCCGCCTTAAAGATAAGTAATGTTTGGTGTATAGTTTTGTCCATGTAACAATATAGAACGCTAGAGCTGGGTGTGATATCAAGCTATTTTGTAAGTCTTACAAGCTTACGACCCGCTTCAGCGGCCGCATGGTATAACGCGCTACTCTTGCAGTATGCTAAACTGCCGATGACAATTAAATCGAGGTTCGAATCACGGTTGGATGTACTGAGGTTTTTTTCCAAAATGGTTTTTCCATTCTCTCTTTACGCAAATGAGGGTACACTTCCTTTAAATATATCCTTACAAATCCCTAAGATCAATAGCGTAATTATTACATAAGCGTATAGCCGAACGGGTAGTAAGATGCGGTGTTAAAAATAAATACAAGCTTACGTTCAAAACTCAAGTTGAATAAAAATAATGGTTTGGATATTTAAGGTTAATTTTCCTAATAATAGGTTATTGTATAAGTATTGATCTTAGCTGACCAAATTGATAGTTTCAGAACAAATTACTTGACGTGTGAGTGTTTGAAAACGGTTTTAGTAACTTTTATATAAACAAAAAAGTTACTTCGTAACATTTTTATTATCGCGTCTTACTACCCGTTCAGCTTAAACGCATATATGATAGCTTCTCTAATGGGGTAGGGATGAGGTAGGAAGCATTTTTGAGATAATCTACCAGCATTTGCATGGAAGGAGATTAAGAAACCATTTACGAAAACCACCCTCAGTAGACCTTAATGGTATTTGAACCGCGATATACCCGTCATCATCAGGTTAGTCTTACATGAGAATGGCGCTTTAGACTATGCGGCCACCGGAAACAGTTATTTCGTAACTAAATCAGACTGTATCTCCTTCAGAATCACCTGGAATACTACAGGGGACCAGACTCGACCTAGCCACAGCGGAAGGGCTTTATTAACCCCTTTAATACCCACCTTGGTGTCAAATTAAGGCGTCAATGGACTGAACTGCCAATAAAGAGGAGATAACGGTTAGAAACACTTTCAAGTGTACCAAAGGTGGCTTTCCTAAATGGTTTACTCCTTCACTTATAAGCGCATGCGGGTTAACCTCTTGTAATTTTAACCCTTCTCATCCCTAACACATTAGTCTAATTAGTATGTATGCATATAACCTGAACTATTAAAAGTATGTGGGGCTAAAAAAAATTACTACCGTCAGCATACCTTGTGATAAACATAACAATAAAAACAAATGGCCCGGTGTACCGAACAGACTTTCTTGCTCCTTTACCTTAAAATAGAGACATTAACTAAAAACTCGTTAAGATATGTGAAGCAAAATAATAAACATTGCTGCAGAAACATAATGAAAAATAGAAAATCAAATTCCACCAAAGAGCATAAAAGAAACAATATATAATTTTACAGAAACACATTGAATTAAAAAAGCGAATCTTCCAAGGTGCACCTATGAGCACAACATTCTAGTTAAAAAATATGTTGGTTTATAACTCGGAAACTACTGGTTTTATTTTAATATATCTCAAATTTGTATTATTATTATTATTATTATTATTATTATTATTAGCACCGTGTCATACTACCCGTTCGGGTTATACGCACTTACGCTAATGTGTAATGGTATGGTGATTGTGAGATGAATATGGAGGACCTACAGTTTAACGTGGAATCCGAACCACGGTGGAGGCCTGGCATTCCTCATATTCACAAGTTGTGATTAATACACGTATTTTTAATATATTTCAAATAAATTATGTTTATTTGTAATTGCTCTACAACTTTTCAATGATAAGTTATTTCGTATTTCAAAGTGTTTTGGAGATATCATCAAAATTGGAGATATACGCTTATGTAAATTACCCTCAAACTCATTTTCGCAGAAAAATTAGATCGTTATTTTGTTAGTAATGTTAAATAGTGCCTAGATACAATTTATAATCAAAATCGTAAGAGCCTATTTTGATAAAATTGCTTTTTTCTCTTTTGTTCCTTAAGCAAACTATCCTTTATTTTAGGTCCAGATATTTAGTTCCAAAAACTCCTGAGAATAATCTCATAAAAACCCTAAATACTAAGTTTTAGCCTGATCAGTAAAATTGTTTCGGCGCTAGGCCAAGATAGAAACACACACACACACAGACGGCATCGCGAACACCCCTTTTTCGGATTCAGAGGGTCATGAGACGTTTGGCATCCATTATAATCTCGACTTTGACCTTTTTTTTTACGGTCTCTCCGACTGGTTGCGATAAAGTAAAAAACGTTCATCAACACACCTGCCAAAAACTATTAATTATTATGTTTCTGATTACTAGGCCTTTAAACTTTTTTTTATGGATTTATTTTTGGCAACAAAAACTGTTAAAGCAAGAGTGACTCCTATTTACCTTTCTTTAATGTATCGTCAGAAGATGGATGGATAAAGATAAGACTTGATCCGACATAAGTGCGATAAAACAAAAGTTATGTGTACCTTTAGTAGTGTAGCACAGTTAGTAGACGCGTCATATGGACGATGAAACTGGCTGTCTGTCAGGTGATTGATGTCTGCTCGCGGATAACAGGTTGATGGTAGGGGAGAAGTAGAGGGAGTGTGGACCCTGTTTAGTTGCTGTTGATACACACTTTATCGAGCGTTCATTGTTTGTATTCGTGTGGTTCTTATACACTAGCAGGCTGAATGGATTAATTTATGAAAGGCTTTAACTGGGATACACCGAACCAAAGACAATCCTTTAAAATGCTTGGGATTATTAATAGATTAATGACTGCAATTTTTGATTAGATAATGTATCTAGAAGGACAGTTATTTTCTTTCTTACCTGTACTTGGATAATATAATAAAATGGTTTTGCTTTGAATTTAAAATCTGACCAATAGCTATTTATTTGAAGTAATAAAAGAGTTAAAATGAGAAAATTGTCCACACGATCTAAGGTGTAAATCTCTCAATAGACTTAATGACCTGTCATGGGCAGGTCAAGGTTCGTATATAGGTCAAGTTTACTGGGGGTATTTTTCAACATATAATGTATCACAATAGCTTTTTTCATCTCCTCTCCACGACAGTGTAGACTCATTTTCACTAAATTACCCTCCTCACCCCTATCTCTTAGGACATTAAGGACACCGCCACGTCTCTAGTCTGACACCTTGTATAAGTCGGAGACTTTTCAAGGTGAAAACTTACTTTCCTTAGTGGATCGGGCAGCCAATACCGGAGGAACAAACACATCTTTCAAGGCTCCTCTAACCTAGTGGTTCTTACCTTTTATTATTCACGGCCCCCTGAATATCTTAAAATACTATCGCAGCCCCCTAGTTTTTACTAACATATTAATCATTAAGATTTATTCTAAAATAGTGGCTTTATTTACTGATTATAATAGCAAACAAATCAAAAAACCTAAATTAACTTACCTAAATGTATTTAATGGGGCCTCTGCTGTTGAACACTTTCCACTAATTTGTCTCTTCTTGTTTCGATTGTATTACTTAATGTTAATCGCATGCAGGTGTCGATTCGGAATCAATTTCACTGCTTCGTTTTAATATTTACCGCTGTGGAAAATCCCTTTTTATATAAATAAACAGAAACTAAGGGCAGCAAACTTTGAATGGCGGTGGTAAACAGATGGGGATTATTTGTACTACCCGTGATTTGTATTATCCATGCTTCCCCTCCCCTTCATTACACCGGAAAATCGAGAGTCTACTATACCTACATGCTTACGATCATCGAATACTTTCTTCCAAAACGTTAAATCTAAGATAATGACTTCAGTAATAAGCAAATAACATTTTTAATTATTTTTTCGAAGGGCCCCCCAAAAAACCTTTCACGGCCCCCTGGTTAAGAATCATTGCTCTAACCTATAATGGCTGTCCCTTCCGAGCGTAGTCACGCACGTAAACCCACACATCGGGCAATTTAGGGACCGATGACCCCATGCCTGCCATTGATTGGTTCCTGTCATCACCTGACAACTAGAAAAACCCCTTTGACACTGAAAAACACCGCTTGCACACACACACCTGCAAACAAATGCACTGGGCAACAGCACTTGTATTTGAAAGAGCCACAAACAAATAACCTGAGAAATTGTTTTTGAACTGCATTGTCCACACTTTATAAAAACATAGTGAATTAACATGTTTCTGAGTGAGGTGGCTTCTGGGGTATTTTCTGGTTACATTTATTAAACTGAAACAGATTATTATTTAATGATTGGATCTTTTTCTTCACTTCCGACGGACATACAACGTAGACTTTCAAAATGTGTTAATATTGCTTCAACTTTCTTTGTTCTACTCTAATGATCAACTCAATGCACGTCCCATAATTATGGCGTGCTGTGAAAATCCTCGATCAAGGCCTAGGTTTTTTTAAATAACATATTGTCATAGCCTGGGACACAGAGGACTTCAAAACAACAACAAAATACGTCAAAGGTTTGGTCACCAAAGAATTGTATGGACACGAATAAACAATGGGCATAACTCCACCCACCACAGCCGTACACCCTGGCGTTTAAGTGAGAAAATGTATGTGCTTTTTCCATCCTTGACTTAATAAAAATGCACGCATATATTTGTCCGCAAACATATATTCCTATATCTAGGCATATGCCCAAAACAGTTTTTATTCATCTGCCCGCGTGGTTATAGGCAAATGTATATCAGTTTGGACTAGGCTAAACAAGAATATGATTGTAAAGCTATAATCTCTTGCAAACACACCCGTTAAAATAGTTTTCTTTTATATTAAAAAATTATTATACCCATCACAAGCTAAGGGACCACATTTTTTTTGGTAGTAAGCTCCAAATAATGCCTACCCTACCTGTTTTCGTACCACGTAAAACTTATGAAGCTTCTACTTTTTTTTGTATTCGAATAAATTTCTCAAAGGAAGTTAAAACAACACCCAAAGTTATGGCGTACCCACAGTAGTGATTGAGCAGTCTAATTCATTAGACTCACGTAGCATTTGAATATACTTTTTTTGGGTAGGTCAGGTTTGAATGCCAGCCAAGAGGACTGATATGGCGATCGTCTTTCATATGATATTTATTACTCTGGTTTTTACGTTCTCTCTCCACGTTAATGCAACTATATTACATCTAAAACGACTTCCTTCATCCATACCTCCTTAAATGAATTATCTAATAGCCTTGATGCAGAACGTACTAGTTAAAAAAAATAAAAGTCTAAATGATTCAGTGATCTTGCTCACAACACAGTACCAATGAAAAACTTAAATAAACAAAAAAAAACTGTGGGGGGGGGCTCCCCGGTGCTCGAACCGCGTCCCACCTGCAATATCTGCCACACCTCTATGAAGGATCACCACCCCCCATTATTGTCGGTGAGAAGAGGGTAAGTTATTGTCAATAATACAACCCCTCCTAGGGATCCATAATATCAGCTGGACCGGGCCTGCTTCATTTATTAAGAGAGATGGGAGAGGGGGAACGAAGGACTTTTATTGGCCGCCATCTTGGCTAGATCACCAGGAACTAGTTTCGTGACCTGGCTCTGGCAAGATGATTGTGTGTCGTTGTTGTGGTTCAGGCACTGCCAAGACTGGGTGACCGGCAACAGGGACCCACTGATATGTAATGATAGTTGAGCCTTTCGTATTTAGTATGATGGATCTTCCGTCAAATAGTATTCGATCACGACTCATCTCGGCTGGAGTGGGTGGTCTAATTTTTCTTTTTATTCAATGAATTAATTTATGCATAATTATTTTTTGTCAGTTTTTGTTTATTGTATATCTTAGTCATTAGTGGATTAATGTAGGTGTCTTTACTTATAAATTGTCTTGTTGGTGGATCCCCCTCGCAATGATAGTCAGCTGTCAATTTGCGTGTGTTATTCTTCACAGCCAGCGTGGTCGGGGCGTGAAGCGTGAATGGAAGATTTTAGAACATTGTTCATGGTGCTGATTGGCAAACCCGTTGAGAAGACCTAGATGCAGCTGGGAGGATAACATTAGAATGGACCTGAAAGAGATAGGGTGTAATGAGGTGGACTAGGTAGAACTAGCTCAAGATAGGGATAGGGTGTAATGAGGTGGACTGGGTAGAACTAGCTCAAGATAGGGATAGGGTGTAATGAGGTGGACTGGATAGAACTAGCTCAAGATAGGGATAGGGTGTAATGAGGTGGACTGGATAGAACTAGCTCAAGATAGGGATAGGGTGTAATGAGGTGGACTGGATAGAACTAGCTCAAGATAGGGATAGGGTGTAATGAGGTGGACTGGATAGAACTAGCTCAAGATAGGGATAGGGTGTAATGAGGTGGACTGGATAGAACTAGCTCAAGATAGGGATAGGGTGTAATGAGGTGGACTGGATAGAACTAGCTCAAGATAGGGATAGGGTGTAATGAGGTGGACTGGATAGAACTAGCTCAAGATAGGGATAGGGTGTAATGAGGTGGACTGGATAGAACTAGCTCAAGATAGGGATAGGGTGTAATGAGGTGGACTGGATAGAACTAGCTCAAGATAGGGATAGGGTGTAATGAGGTGGACTGGATAGAACTAGCTCAAGATAGGGATAGGGTGTAATGAGGTGGACTGGATAGAACTAGCTCAAGATAGGGATAGGGTGTAATGAGGTGGACTGGATAGAACTAGCTCAAGATAGGGATAGGGTGTAATGAGGTGGACTGGGTAGAACTAGCTCAAGATAGGGATAGGGTGTAATGAGGTGGACTGGGTAGAACTAGCTCAAGATAGGGATAGGGTGTAATGAGGTGGACTGGATAGAACTAGCTCAAGATAAGGTTAGGGTGTAATGAGGTGGACTGGATAGAACTAGCTCAAGATAGGGATAGGGTGTAATGAGGTGGACTGGGTGTAACTAGCTCAAGATAAGGTTAGGTGGCGTACTTTTGCAAGTGCGGCAATGACCTTTCGAGTTCCTAATTCATATATTAAATATAGTAGGTAATGGCCGGTTTGAGTGACAAAGTGGGTTTATGTTCGATTTTACCGCCCCAATCCACTGTGTTTCACATTGCCTAAGAGGGGCGGTATTCATGTATACTGTATACACACACACTCAAGAGCCCTTCGAGGCTGGTGTGGTGTGATGTATCACGGTTGGGTATGTGCCTTGTACAATGTATTATTGATTCTTTGATTGTTGAATCAATATTCTTGAAACTCAAGAACATCAGAGCTAGTAGACGAGCAGCCGAGCACCTAACGGAGCCGCCTGCCATAGAGTTGAGACACGTTGCAGGCATCCAAAAAAAAACCCGTTGGTGAAGTTTGGTTCATGCCAAAATGAAGACAAATGATATCAACATGTTGCTATATAAATAAAATACTAACATTTTAAATTTTAAAAATATCATTAAGAGATGAAACTAACTCCTTTCCAATTTCACGTAAAATGTAACAGTTCTGAGATCAAAATAAATGTTGAGGTCGAGTCGTCCTCAAACAGATAAAGTCAATCTTAAAAAGACTCACAACAAAAATTTCCTGCATAATTGAGGATTGTTCTGGTGTTTTGAAGCTTCAAAACTATCATTCCCAAAATAAATACTGCATTTTGAGGATGTTTTTATCAGGCCGTAGGCGGCTGGCTCACTGGTGCTCAAACCAAGTTGACACATTAATCATATACAATAAGCCAAGCGGGAACATTAGTGGTATAGAACACGTTGATATGTAAGTACTCTTGACCACGTTGGTGCTTAAGTGCCCTTGGCCACGTAGCCACGTGAGAGATATAGGCCTAATGCTTTAAGACATTTTGATGCGTAAGTAAGTACTTTTGGCCACGTTGGCGTGTTAGAGATCTAAGACACGTTAATGCGTAAGTGTTCTAGGCCATGCTGGCGCGTAAGTGTTCTGGTGCTAGCGATTTAGCTTACGTTGGCACGTAAGTGATATAGGTCCCACTGATGCGTGAATGATTTAGCCAACGTTGGCGCTTAAGTGTTCTAGGCCACATTGGTACGTAAGAGCACCAGATCAAGTTGACACGTTGGTGCTCAAAGACAAGCCGGTACGTTAGAGTCTTAGTGGTATTAGCATGGTTTTACGGATGTAAGTGTATAGGAATTTTGTATTTTTTTTTTGTTCAAACAAACTATATGTGCAGCTTGTACTATGAGTTTCCGAACACTCTGTATAATTGATATAACATTAGATTACATTGAAAAAACACAAAACATTCAGTTTAATATGATTCTGGAGAAAACAGAGAAAAGTAACTAGAGGAGGCAGAATTGGAGCCAGTATATGGTGAAGTGGCTGGTGGTAATTCTGCGACGTGTTCATATTTCTTAGGTATGTACATTTTGTCCCTGTTGGTGTCACGAGGATAGCGTTGGGGCGGAGGAGGCTGAGGCTGCGGTTGGGACTGTGATATGGGCATTGAATATTTAGCTTCCGTCTGAGATACTAAGTTAAAAATTTGACTTTTTATTAGGAGTTGGTTGACATGGGAAAATGTTCGAACAGTTTTCAAAATAGATTCGAAAAATAAGTCCAAATAGTTCTATTCTTTGTCTTTAACAGCAATAACAGTAGCTTCCTTTCGTGTTTCGAGTAAATACTTCATCACTAAAGAAGAATTTGTTTCCTGTGTATTTATAGAACGAATTCTTGTCTTTTAGGAGGCATGGGAGTCACTAAGTCAGTATATATCTAAATTGTGGGAGTCAGTAAGTCAGTATATATCTAAATTCTGGGAGTCAGTAAGTCAGTATATATCTAAATTGTGGGAGTCAGTAAGTCAGTATATATCTAAATTGTGGGAGTCAGTAAGTCAGTATATATATAAATTGTGGGAGTCAGTAAGTCAGTATATATCTAAATTGTTATTTTATTGCACTAAATCGCTTATATTATTTAAATTAATATGCAACACGTGTAATTTATAGTTTGTGAGTGGCCGTCAATAGGGTTATCACTTATTAGGTTGATTACATATTAATCACGGAGATACATTATATATTATATTTTTTGTTCATCCCACGCGATAATAAATGAAAACAAGTTCTCAACTTAGAGCGTTTAAATAAAAACTATCCGAACCCGCATCATGACTGACCAGAGCCACAATAGAAACTAGTAGTCAGACCCACTCCCTGGTTGCAAGACTATTTAAAACATTACACACAGAAAATAAAAAATACAAGAAAACACTCCTACTGGTCGCCTCCTAAAACATTGACAAAACAGTTACTGTTCTCCCGTACCGTTGACAAACTTCCCCTGGCCACGCCTGTGTGGTAACACGAGGGAACAGCAAAATACTTTACTTGGAAGATGTTCTATTGTTCATATTCCGACAACTCTAAAATTAAGGCTAGTATTTCTTACGGAGACGCGGCAGTAGGCCTAAAGTCATTTGGCCTAAAAGTCATTTGGCCTAAAAGTCATTTGGCCTAAAAGTCATTTGGCCTAAAGTCATTTTGCCTAAAGTCATTTGGCCTAAAGTCATTAAGCCTAAAAGTCATTTGGCCTAGGCCAACTGACGGATACTCTTTCTTACTACCTGGCTAGCAGGAATAACCTCGTTACCACCTACCGGGTGTATTAACCAACATCTTATTTTATATAGTTTGCTAGTAAAAAAATGCATCAAATTGTTACCGAGTTCTTGAAATAATCTAGAGAAGAGGCCAACTCACGGAATGGATCAAAATTTGCCCATTTCGTAAAATGGGAAGTTTCACCATATCGTGTAAAATTTTACAAGAGGTGTCACTACTAACATCTGTACCCAAAGAGTATAATGTAGCATATACCCGCGATTACCGAAGTAGCACGTGGTAAAACATTTCAGAAACTGTGAATGCACTATGTATGGGCCCAGTCCTGCCAGTAAGAGGTGCCTGGTTCGATTCTGGCTGAACACAATCTCATATGAGGGGGGGTGTTGAGCGCCAGATGGGTCTTGCATGACAGGTGACTGTGCCATTAGCATCAATCACCACCTGCTAAGACGGCCAGTGACACCTGACGACCACGCGCACACTCGCGGAGCGGTTTTCGATGTCACTTCCAACGTAGTCCGCCTATTAATCTTTAACGACTGCCGTACAGGATACAATTTTTTTAATGTGTATATTTTAATTTTAGTACTCGTTATTATCAGCGTTCAACCATCAAAACTTAGGAAGCGGGATAATGAGGCTGCTCTTTGAGGAACTGAACCCAAAACTTAGTTGTGAAGTTTAAAACCTCTCGCCCTCTTCGTTGGCCACCACATGTTCTAAGGCGGTGAGTGTGTGTGGTCAAACTGGTGGCCCACGGGCCAAATTTGGCCCGCTCTCATTGGAGATGTGGCCCTCACAGTATCTTGGAGAAAAATAAAATAAAAATCCTCGGTGGCAGATATGAAATAGCTAATGGTTTGAATATAAATGTTTATTTAAAACGCCATGATTGCAGTTTACTATGAATTTGTTTGATTAATAAAAATATGTATAGATATAGATTTAAAACACTGAGTTGTTTTGTGAACGTGTGCGTGCATATTTCATAATATATTTTTGGGAGAGTAATAATTTTTTTACAATAAAATTTGAAAGATTCTACCAATTTAATATACTAGCTATTGGTAGAATCTTTCAAATTGTATGTATATAGATGATAGATAAATAGATGGATAGAAGTATTGAAAGTAATGTTTTATGGAGTGTTGTTTGATGGAACTACTAAATATATATTTGGCCCGCGGTGCAAACTGATAATCAAATTTGGCCCTTGGGGTGAAAAACGTTGGATCACCCTGTTCTCAGGCATCACTTTTATAATGGGATGTATAATGATGAATGGGAGATAAAGGTTCGAATCGTGGTCGGTTATTCTAAGGGTGGTTTTGCCTCAATGGTTTACCACACTCCCTTCATGAAACTGCGGGTACATTTCATCTAAATTCTGTATTTCTTATCCTTACAACATTAACGTAAATAATATGTATACGTATAGTCAAAACGATTAGTAGGTGGGTGGGAAAAAATAAGATCACCACTGAGACTGTTTAAGATCGAACACCGAGTCGAACAGTCCGGCGTGATAAACGCTCGCCTAATTCTGCCAGTCACGTGTTTGTTTTCTCCTTGTCTCTACCCATCCACTTTATCCACATCTAGCTAAACTAATTGGTTAGGAATGATAAAGTTTAAATTTTATAAGAAAGGCACCAGCATTCGTGTCGAGGGACTGATGAAAAGCATTCAGGGAAAACTACTCCTAGTACACCCGGTTTACGATTCACGTCCCTACCACCCCGCCACCAGTAAACCATACTATACGAGCCTGACATTTAGTCCACGTGCTCACCGATACGGGTATTGGCTGATACTTGCCCCGGTGTTCACGTGGTTCAAGTCGACAGGCTCGCAATAGACTGGATTGCTGGAAGCTCCGTCAGGTGCATTTAGAGGTTTATTCTCACGTGACATGTTTGCCCCTCCCTTCTATTCGCTAATTCTGGTTCCTTTAATCTTGAACTTCTCCCCCCATTACTAGTCCTTAGATTATTCTGTCAAAAGTCTTTGCGTTTAACGTATTATAATATTTTAGTATGAAGGGCTATTTAGAAAATACAAATTCTTTTTGTGGTCAACATTGGTAACCTTTTATTATATTATCAATGTTGTTTTATATGCAGTTTTATTATCTATCAAAAGTGACAGCTGAAAATTCCATCACATTACTTTTTTACTTTTTTACATCCATTATTGTTTCCAACCTGTGGCCTGGATCAGTTTTTTTATGCCATATATTTTCCACTACCGGCTTGAGAGGCTTTTAGTAGCTTCATATGCCTTATAATAATATAACCTAAGACTAGGACAGGCACAACATCCAGTCCCCAGCCGTTAATTCATCAATGTGAAAGGGTAAACCCATATTTCACCAATGATAAATTTTCGACCATGCTGGGAATCGAACCCTTAGCTCAATAGGCAAACCTGCTACCGACTGAGCTAAGGTGTTAGATCACCACATCATTTGATTTAACGCATATATTAAAGTAGTTTTAGTAACTTACGTAAATGTAAAATAAAAAGTGTTTTCCTAACAAAATCGGGCTGTATATCGGGCCAACTATTAGAAAACAAATGGTGATATACCATTTCTCTTTATTCTCTTCAGAAAATATTCAGTTCTAAGGTCGATGTCTTTACTATTCAGGGTTTTAAATGGTGGCAAGCCCCGTACCGATTGCGGGGACCCTCAATTTGGTTTTCTTGTAACCCACCCTAGCTACATTTCCTTTCTTGTGACGTAGAGTACATTCTATAGCAACCCTTCTTCTCATTACCGAGAGTGCTACCGACTTTTCCAGGCGAGCCATGGTCTCAATATTGGAGGAAGAGGTAGGATAGGGATGGGGTGCTCTAGAAACACAAAAGGCCTATAAAACATAACTTAGATAAATGAAGAGACAAGAAGCTGTCGAATAGAGTAGAGCTGGGAGTTGAAGAAAGGGTGAATTCGAACCGCCGGGTTGTCAAGTGGGGGGGAAACTCTCACCCTAGACCACCTCATGACTAATTAATCGGGTAATTAGATACATGGTCACATTCGAAACAGAAAACATATAAAAATGTTGTTTTCTGCCTGATTCATTTTGAAGATAGTTAAATCGGGAGGTGTTAAATAGTATTTTCATTTTAAAAGGATTATTTTTGACCCACTCCGGTGGCCGCATGATATGACGCGCTATTCTCGCAGTAGACTAGACTGCCGATGACGGGGAGATCGTGATTCAAATATCAATTGGGTTTTCTGAGGGTGGTTTTTCAAAAATGTTTTTTTCACCCCCCTCCACGCAAATTGGGGTACATTTCTTCTAAACATAGCCTTCTAAATACCTAAAAACATTAGCGTAATTAGTACATAAGCGTATAGCCCGAATGAGTAGTAAGGAGTGGGGCTAAAAAATATTGTTCAAAATCGTTAGTTGTTCTCCAGCTACAGTCATACTCATAAGTCACGTGACTATGGGGTGTCTTCTCAAGGGGGTGTCTTCTCAAGGGGGGGGGGGAAAGAGAACGTGAGCAAAGGTCTATATTTTAGCAGGTGCTTTTTTTATATAGCAAATAACCTTTGCTACAAAATTATTTATTGCTACGGCAGATACGTTTAGTTTGATTTTTTATACTAATTCAAACAGCTCTTTAATATTTGTTATAAGCTTCACGGAACTCGAACATAAAGTTTTAAATTAAAATAAAGTTATGTTCAAATTATGTGATGCTTATGAAAAATATTCAAGAATTGTTTAGCTAACTATAAATCCAAAATCATACTAAGCTTAGCTACTGCAACAATATTTTATTCATGAAAACTAAAAAAGTTTTTTATATATATAAAAAACCGGAAGAAACACTTCAGCCTACCTTTACAAGTATTCCCTTCCACACCACTCTCTTGAAAGTGTGAACGTTTACACATTCGTCTGTCTCGCCCTTCGTATCAACTGTAGAAAAAACTGTGATCATGGAACAGGGTAAGATTTGATGGGTGAGCGTTTGTGGAAATAGTCATCACATTGTGAGATATACAACCTCTTTCTTAGGGTAAGATTTGATGGGTGAGCGTTTGTAGAAATAGTCATCACATTGTGAGATATACAACCTCTTTCTTAGGGTAAGATTTGTTGGGTGAGCGTTTGTAGAAATAGTCATCACATTGTGAGATATACAACCTCTTTCTTAGGGTAAGATTTGATGGGTGAGCGTTTGTGGAAATAGTCATCACATTGTGAGATATACAATCTCTTTCTTAGGGGTCTGATTTTATAGCAATCTCTTTTCTTTCTTATCTTCATTCTATTAGACAAAAATATTGTTATTGTTTGTAAAAACTGTCCTAGGCTTGAGCTTTTAAAGTTAAGGCCACTGATCGCCTGTAAGTTACTGTAACGGGAGTACAAATCACTAAAATATAGCTATTATGCTTATTATTTTGTAAATGTATATTTTGTATATATAAGCCTACAGCGCAACAATAATCCGACACCTTAGCTCAGTTGGTAGAGTATATATTGAGCTAAGGGTCCCGAGTTCGATTCCCGGCGTGACCGAGATTTTTATCATTGGCGAAATGTGGGTTTACCTTTTTATAGGGATGAATTAACGGTCGGGGACTGGATGTTGTGCCTGTCCTAGTCTTAAGCTATATTATAAGGTATATGAAGCTACGACAGGCCTAGCAAACCAGTAGTGGAAAATATATGGCTTGGATAAAAAAATGACCCAGGCCACAGGCTGGAAACAGTAATGGATGTAAAAAAAAACAGTACTATGATGTGCATATTAACCGTCCATTATTATTATCAGCACTGACCGCGTCTTACTACCCGTTCGAGCTATACGCACTTACGCTAATGTGTAATGGTAGGGTGATTGTGAGATGAAATGGAGGACCTACAGTTTAACGTGAGATCCGAACAACGGTGGAGGCCTGGCATTTCTCACATTCACAAGTAGTAATTAATACACGTCTTGTCAGAGGTAAAGGAAGGGTTCGGAAATCAGATAAATCTGTGCCGGGCCCGAGGTTTGAACCCCGTACCTCAGCACAGAATTCCGACACCTTCCCCCTAGACCACCAGGTCACCTTAACCGTTCAACCAAGGTGTGGTGTCTTTCATGCCCATGCTAACAAACGTTACTTGGCTGTCATATTTGTTATTAATGTTACTGTCCTTTTGGCTTAGGCCCAACTAGATATTTTTAAAAACCACTCAGTGGCCGAACGATCTAAGATGTCACTCTTGTGTTAGACTAGCCTGCTGATTACGGGTAGATTGGGGTTAAAATCCCAATCGGTTCCCCACTCTCCTTCCACGCAAATGTGGGTAGATTACCTATAAAATGCTTCCTTCCTCATCCCTACCCCATTAGAATAATTATCATAGTAAGCGTTTAACCTGAACGCGGTGATAGTATATATTTATTTAAATATATAATTGTACATATATGTATATATAGATTAATACATAGTTTGAGGAAGCGGAATTTGAAGTAAAATACCAAAATTTGCCTTGAAAGGGGTTTAGGAACAATTTATGGAATACAAAAACACCTGCCAGCCCAACCTACTGAATAAGATACGGGCACACCAATAAGTGGTTCAAGAAAAGAATGAAATAATCGAGTAGGTTCATATGTATTGTGACAATATATTTTACTTTTTATTTTTACTAGGGAAAATTTAAGTATTTGAAAGGCCTAAGAATATTCCCCCCTGTCCCCCCCATGAAATCAAAGGTCTGGGCCCAATAGATGTGTACGTTTGAGATCAAATTAATTTATCAAAAAAAGTAAATGACTGAGATTGCCATTATCTCTGTATTTTGTGGATATAAAATTTCATACAATCTTAACAATTCCAAAACAAAAGCTTAACCTTCCTACAACTTCACAATGGTGCCATTGTTACCTACTAATAACATCTCTGGTTGAAGGTACGAGAACTATAAGTCACGAAACCCTCTGTTATCATTTTGTCTTAAAGAATAACAATCGCACTTGAAACACATTTTAATAATTCGATTTGAGAAGAGGCCGCTAAATAATAGATCCGCTTAGAGTATATATTGTGTAATTTATTATTCATAATAGAGATACTTCTGTTAAGTAGACACTGTCTAATTAACTCTTTCATTGTGTGTGAAGGGGGCTGGTTTTGTTTTAATTAGTCAATGTGGCTTACAATAGGAAAGTGAAATGCCAAAAGGCTCAGGGATATTCGCATTGTTGTTTTTTGGGCCATTAATGACTACAATTTTGAACTCATACAACAAACAACTTACTTCTGAGGAATTATGGTAAATCCCACTTTATAGTATTCTGGTTCACAGATGCATCCTATCTCCGTATAATATTTTAAGTATTGATAAGCAAAAAATTAAATTATCATGCCTCTTCTATACAGTGGGCTACGTCAGAACATGTCTTAGTTAGAATTAGCAATTAATCTAGAATAGGCATAAAGACTAGTAAACATAAGCCTAATTTTGAAGTGAATAAATTGCTAATAGCGCTGATTTGATTTGACTATGTGTAATTAATAAATAGGCCTTCTACTTATAATAAGAAATATATTTTAGGACTCATTTAGACAATTTTAATGATATATTTGCATAAACTATGCTACATGCCAAAAGTGAAATTGGACATTTCATGAATTGGGAAAATATCTGCCCATTCCGTGAACTGACTTCTTGACTTGTCCATTTCATGGACCGGGAAAATTTCGTCTAGTTCGTGAATTTGGTAGCGCTTGTACTGCCAAGTTCATGGACTAGCTATTTCATGAACTGGGCATCTCCAAGCCTTACCCAATTCATAAACTGCACGAACTTTAGCCCGGTCCGTGAAATAGACAAGCGAAGAACAAGTTTGGTCAAAGTCTTTAATTGTTTGAGGAAGGAAGGTTATGTCTAGTTAGGTAGGACTAGTTTATCATTCTTAATAATAAATATCAGAAAACGAATTTCAGTTGAGCTTGAAGTAGATAGGACAATAGTTTCCATTTCATGAAATGAGAAAGAATGTATGTAATTGTTTGACCATTTCGTGAAACGGTCAAGAGAAAAGGCCAGTTCACGGAATGGACAGAAATTTGGCCAATTCGTGAAATGTACAGTTTCACTAATAGGGTGTAACACAAAAACATACAATGCTTTTTTGAGACACAAATGTTCAGTTAAAGCTGATCACGTTTAAAAATCGGTGATCCTAGTCTTTGGGCCAGTTTCATAGTCATACTTAGTACGCCTAAAGTGCGAGTGGATACTAAATACAGGATGACACCTACCTAGACCAAAATGGAATGAGCCAGTTTCGCATATGAAACTGGCCCATTCCATTCAATTTCAGGTAGGTGACTTCTTGTATTTAGTATAGCGCCGCACTTGAGGCGTACTAAATCTGACTATGAAACTGGCTCTTTGCCTTGATTGGTTTTCCTATCATTGGCAAGATATCCTTGTGTCAAATTCAGGATATTACGCTTTAATAATTGTATTTATTCGGAAGACTTATATTGCATCAATAACGTCTGAAAGCATAGCTGTGCCTCTCACATACATCAAGTCAAATTGTACCAGTTTCATAGTTAGACTCAGTACGTCTCAAGTGCGACACAATGATGAATACAAGACGACATCTACCTAAACTCGAATGGAATGGACCAGTTTTGCATATGAAACTGAGCCATTCCATTCTGGTCTAGGTAGGTGTCGTCCAGTATTTAGTATAGCACCACACTTGAGACGTACTAAGTCTGACTATGAAACTGGCCCATTCCATTCTGGTCTAAATAGGTGTCGTCCTGTATTTAGAGCCACACTTGAGACGTAATAGGTCTGACTATGGAACTGGCCCATTCCATTCTGGTCTAAATAGGTGTCGTCCTGTATTTAGAGCCACACTTGAGACGTAATAGGTCTGACTATGAAACTGGCCCAAAGTTCCAGTCTAATTTATATATGTAGGAACTGTTTTGACAGTTATAAAAATCACTAAAATAGTTTTTATATTTTTATACACCAAGACATTTGATATGCAGCTATCACTTTTCATAGATGATAATAATATCTATAAAATAAACAAAATAGAAAAAACATTTGTTTTATCAAAATAAATAAAATATTTCTCCTGTATAAACACAGAGGATAGTTTTTTTCACATGGTGATAACAATAGGTTGTTGAATATCTGTCAAGGGTGAACTAGAATTTAATGACAACTTTTTATTTTCATTTAAAATGTTTTCATTTAATGTCGCTTTGCTCATGACAAGTATTGAACAAATATTGATATCACCGTGTGAAGAAAATTAAATTCTATTTTTTTACTAGAGAAATATTTTATTTATATTTCTACAAAAAAAGTTTTGCTATAAAAACTGTAAAAACACTTATCTGTTCTCGCTTCCCCTACACTCCCACCTTTAGGCGTGATGGAAGAGAGCATGTTTTGAGCAAAATAAATAAAATATGATTTAAGTAGATAAACTTAGTGTTATATTCTGGTTTTATAAATCGCAACAGTTTTTTAATATTTCCCATAGGCATTGTGTAGTTTGACAGGACTTGAAATCTCAATTTTAAAAGTTTCTGTTCAATTATCATTATGCCTAAAAACTTTTAAGGCTACTATGTACAAATTGTACTAAATATATTTTACTGAAGCAATATTTTCTTTATTTTATCGAAGACAAATATTTGGTCAAAATAATTGCAAAAATACGTTATTTAACTGGCATTCTCTTTACATACCACCTTAATATTTGTATTTTTCATGACAAATGTACCACGTATTACTCCGCGTATTTACACTGAAGGGGTAAATATCATAAAGAAGAACGGTTTTGGTAATATACCAACATTTGATTAAAAGCAGATCGGAAAAAAATTAGAAACAAACACTCTCAGTACACTTGGTTTGGTTTCGAACCCTGACCTCATCACTGGCAAACCAGACCATAAAATATTGACGCCTTAGTCAACCCACCTACCCACTGATACGGGTATTTATAAGTTGGTCGCAGTATTTTTTAATTATCTATCGAGCAGTCTAAGACATCACTCTCGCGTTAGATTGGTCTGTTGATGACTGGGAGATCGGGGCTCGAATCTTGGTTGGGTCAACTGAGGGTGGTTTTTCGTAAATGGTTTCCCACTCTCGTTCCACACATATACGGATAGACTATCTCTAAAATGTTTCCTTCCTCATCCCTACCCCCATTAGAGTAATTATCATGTGTGTACAACGTAAACAGTTGGTAAGACGCGGTGATAAAAAAAATTCAAACATTATTTTGTTCCTAGTTTTAAAATGTCAAATTTTATAGTGTCTCACTTTTCCTCTTAACTGTCTATTCTGTTTGGGCATAGTTTTTCATTAATCCATTACTGTCCGTCCTTTCGTCAAATATTGACACGTGCTTATATCATAATGTCTCATTACCACAGCACTCGTCTACACAAATAGACGTCACCCAATCAGACACGTCTTCAACCCTCACCCCCCCACACATCAGTTTAGACTCGACCAAAGTAACGGCTGTGGCTAAAGTGAACGAAGGGTCGTGAGGTAGGTACCAAATGTTTTGGACAAACACAGCCAGGTGGTGCTTGCATCGCGTGTGTCAATGTTAGCTCTACCCTTCGAATCACCCTTAGGTTGAGAGAAACCGCTTTGCTTTTTGATCATAAAACGGTCGGAAACACGTTAAATCAAAGCTGACGCAATCTTAATTAATCGCTGCCGACACATTTTGGCTTGTCAGGCAGCCGATTGAATGACATATTATGCCGTGAAACATTATTTCCATTTATTTATTTAATTGAGGTATTTAACGTGCACTATAGTGATAATTACTCTAATTTGGTGAGTAAAGAAGCATTTTAGAAATAATCTACCCGTATTTGCTTGGGAGGAGAGTGGTAAACCATTTAGGAAAAAACACCCTTATTGTTCCTATTTTTAGTGACATAATATTTTTAGTGTGGGTTAATCTAATAGCGTGTGTGAAATAGAGGGAAGAGTAAATTTCTGTCAACATGAGGGGAAGAGGCGCTCGATGGACCTACATATGTAGATTTCGACGATGCATAGGTCTTTTATTTTAAATCACAATTTAGTGTTCTTTGTTTCGATAACATCGGCTCCTTCACATTTTATTATTATTATTATTATTATTATTATTATTATTATTAGCACCGCGTCTTACTACCCGTTCGGGTTATACGCACTTACACTAATGTGTAATGGTAGGGTGATTGTGAGATGAAATGGAGGACCTACAGTTTAACGTAGAATCCGAACCACGATGGAGGCCAGGCATTCCTCACATTCACAAGTTGTGATAAATACACGTCTTGTCAGAGGTGAAGTAAGGGCTTGGCAATCAGATAAATCCTTGCCAGGACCGAGGATTGAACCCCGGACAGTCCAAGGGGCCGCGTCTAAGGGGGGCAAAGAAGGCAATTGCCCCGGGCCTCACATTTCCCCCAAAGATTATTGAATTAAATTATAGTACTTATTCTAAATTTTGTATCAAATAGTGTACAAATAATTAACAGCAATAAGCATTTGCTTAGTGATATGATTCCATTCCAGCTTCCCGAAAACCCTAACTTTATGTAATTTAAGATTTACGTTATTCGAGTAATGTGCTGGGGTACAGTATAATACGCCACCATTGTGCTACCGCTGTCGGTTCACAGAAAACTAACGGTCAAATGGTACAAAGAGGAATTTACTTTTGTCAACTTAATTTTATTTGTATTTAATAAAGTACAGTCATTTAATGGGTTGACCAATATTCCATAAAACGTGAGAAATTATTAAATAACACAAATACAGAGTACTTATCAATATATTATAACTGCTTAAGTGCTAAAACTGATAAACTGCTGATTTTTTGCCCTGTGCCTCACATTTTCTTAAAGCAACCCTGCCGGACCCCCAGCACAGAAGTCTTACACCTTACCCCTAGACCACCAGCTCACCCTTTAAGGCCGCAATACACGTAGCAGGTTGAAGCGCTGCTTTCTGACATAGTTTTTCAGCGCTGCGAGCTGACAAATCTGGGTTACCTATTACACACAAGTTGCATTCTGACGAATGATCATCTTGCCGCTCAGTGGAGGGGGGTTATTTTATCGTCCGCACTTGGTTTTGCTAGTTCAGTTTGTGCTAAGATGTCTCGTCAACAACAAGAAGATGAAGAGCTTATTATATTGTACGGGTACTACCAAAAATTGAAATATCTTAGTGTTGTAAAACGCAGAAAGAAACGTGTGTGGAGTCGAAATTTAGTGTTAAAACGGAACACTATTTCACATACTGTGACGATTTTACCTGAATTAGATGTTGATGACTTCCGAAATTACCTACGTATGAATGAAGACACCTACAGGCATCTTTTGTCTATAGTCTCTCAGCAGTTAACCAAGAAAGCAAGTTGAAAGCGTAGAAAGCGATTACACGGTGCAGAAAGCAGTCGTCCGATCAGAAAGGATCAAACTCGTTTGATATTTGCGCTGTCAGCTTTCTGATACGCGCACCGATCATTTAGGTATATTACATGATCATCTTGCAGTGCTGCAAAATGACGTCAGAAAGCAGCGCTGCAACCTGCTACGTGTAATGCGGCCTTTACGGCTATAACTTTTTGGCAGTTGTGTGTGTATCACAGGGAAACGAGAAAGGGGTATGAACAACTATTCCTCCATTGTAAACACGGTCTGAAAGTAACTTAAAATGATCAATCTCTTTAGAAAACTCGCCCTTGTTTCAACACAAGAAGGCTTAAGGCCATTTCACGGTGTCTACAGTAGCCATGGACAAAATAAATGTCCATGAACGTGCCAATTCACACTGCAACCAGACGTCCGTGGACATTTTTGATGCCTACAAACTTGAGTTGCTATACTGTAGTGTAGTGTAGGCGACCACGTGTTCTTCAAAGCGCCAATGCGCATGCTCAGTCCAAAACGTCCACGCGGACGCTCTACCGATCGCTCGGAGAGTGATCTGAAAACGTCCGTACCGCGGATACTTCGGTCGTTCCGTGACACCGTGGATGCCAGTGTAAATTGCCCCATTTGATAAGCTGGGATGTGATTTCTACAAAAGTCCAACCACGGATTCCACGGACACCGTGGATACCAGTGTGAAATGGCCTTATGAGGGCAATAAGTTTTCTCTATATATGGTAAAGTCAAAATCAGAAATTTTACGTGGTAGACATCGCAAATAAGTATTATCAATGAACAATTACTCGACATTAATATAATTTACGAATAGATCTAAATCAAAAATATAAATAATGCAGAATAATGACATTAATATGTACTATAAAATGAGATAAGAAACTTATTGAAAATGAAGTAATTTGAACATTATGTTGCTGCTTACAAATTAAAAAATATTTCTATTTCACATATTACTATTGTTTCACTGTGTAAATCCTATACGTATGTGTGTCGGGTTTTTTAGCACCACTTCATACTATCCCTTCGAGCTATACGCTTATGCCGGGACTACGATCAACTTAAACTTAACTTAACGTAACTTAACGTAAACAACCTCCTTGTGTGTTTAAATGGAAGCGATCACGATGCACTTAACTTAACGTTGATTTGCAGTTAACTTAACGTAAGAGATGTCCTGGGAGGTCTTTTACTTTACTTTACGTTACTTGAAGGGTATCACGTGATCTAGCCAGCCAATCATTATGTGAGTGACGTCATCAGGGATATTTAGTAACTCATTTGTTGGTTTTAATACCAAGGTCTACTCTTTAGCGTAAGTTCTAGTGATCAGACATTGAAACAAAATAATTACACTAAAATAGGAAAACTAAATTTATTAAAAAAATTGTAATAGATATTTATTATATCGATTAAAAACTATAAACATTCACAGATCATCACTGTAAAACTAGTACAAATCACATATCATATTCGAGATTGAAGATGTTTGGCTCGAGTTGTTACGTTAAGTTACGTGAATCGTGATCACACATACGTTAAGTTAACTTTAAGTTAACGTTACGTTGTTACTTGAAGGGTATCACGTGATCTAGCCAGCCAATCATTATGTGAGTGACGTCATCAGGGATATTTAGTAACTCATTTGTTGGTTTTAATACCAAGGTCTACTCTTTAGCGTAAGTTCTAGTGATCAGACATTGAAACAAAATAATTACACTAAAATAGGAAAACTAAATTTATTAAAAAAATTGTAATAGATATTTATTATATCGATTAAAAACTATAAACATTCACAGATCATCACTGTAAAACTAGTACAAATCACATATCATATTCGAGATTGAAGATGTTTGGCTCGAGTTGTTACGTTAAGTTACGTGAATCGTGATCACACATACGTTAAGTTAACTTTAAGTTAACGTTACGTTAAGTTACGTTAAGTTAACGCTAAGTTGATCGTGATCCCGGCATTATGTTTAACTGCGCTAGTGTTTTTATGGATTAGGAAAGTAATATTTATAGGAAGTTCACCTACATCTGTGTGTAGGGAGGGGAAAACCGTTGTGGAAAAACCACCCTCAGTACACCCGACCAAGATTCTAACCTCGATATCCCTGTCATTGGCAGTTTAGTGACCAATAAAAAACAGCTACTGCAATAGCAAGTTTGTACCCCTGTAGCTTCTAGACTGAATTGATTTGATATTAATAGTTAATTAGCAATCATAGTTTATTATACTTTTTCAAATAGTGCAATAAGTTTTTAATTTACTTAGGTCCTTGAGTTATTAATCTATGAATACATCATTAATACTCAGCAATAATCTTAGCCTACCCATCCAGGGTCGTACTGAATGGCTGGTGATTCAGAGATTCAACCGCCCCGAAATAGTGGTATTCCTCCTCAACAGTGGTTGTAGCTTACTTGTGGCGGGGGTTAGAAAAACTAAGAGTATTTTGAGGATATTGGCCCCCCAAGCCAATGTTTGAAAATTAAATGCCTCTAGAAGTTGTTTGAGATGGTCCTCGTTTGATTTAATTTTTTAAACAAACTCCTCTACAAGCTATTCAGAATGGTTTGTGACGTTCCTGACTATAGTCTGATTCTGGTAGGAAGAACAGTATCTGGCAGTTTTAAAACTTCTTTCATACAGTCATACGTTAAGACATGTGATCTGCAGCTATCACTATTGCTATGTATTCTTATCAATACCTGTAATATAACACTTATAATATAGTAAAATGTTATCAATGTTGACAGCAAAAAAAGTTAGTATTTTCTAAAATGTGTTTCCTACCAGAATCCTATTATAGTTTGTTTCTAAATCACACGATAATATAGCTTATTGAAACAGAACATACATGTACACTTCATTTACCCCGAAAGGTAGCAGACTTACCTTAACGGGTTAAGGTACATTTACACCTGAGCGAATGGTAGCGAATACGAGTGAACGAGCATTCGGCGAACATTCGCTACCATTCGCTCTTGTTCCATTCGGAGATGTTCGGACCTGTTCGAATGGCGTTTACACCGGAGAGAACAACTTGGATTCGGTGATGTTCGCAAAAGATCCCCCCATTGACAGCTACCCCGGGAGTGTGAATACTCGTGTACCATATAAGGTAGTGATTATGAAGACCATTTAGCAGTAGCTTGCTTGGCAGGTGCACTTGTAGTTGTGGGAAAAAATTGAGCGGAAAAGGAGGAAAATTTGGGTGTCGGGATTTTTACGAAAACGTCAGCAATCACAACAAACTAAAAACAACGCCAATCACTAAAGAATAAACAGCGTAGAACAGTTCTCTAGCGTTCGCAAAGTCCAAATGGCGAGACTGTTTACACCGAAACGAACAGCGAACAGTGGAGAGCATGAATTTCCTTTGATGATTCGCTCAAAGACCGACAGCGGACGGATCATCAGCGAATGCGAACAGAACATGAGCGAACACTAGCTAATGGTGTTCGCTTCAATTCGTTGACTGTTTACACCAAAGAGAATTCTCCATTCGCTGATGTTTGTTAGCATGTGTTCGCTAATGTTCGCCCCGGTGTAAATGTACTGTACCTTAGCACTATGACCCTATCTTATGAGCTACGTCATAGTGAGTAAGTTTTTTATCTTACAGGGTACATGAAGGGTACATAAAACTCATGTGTATCACAAACTTATAATTATGTGATTGTTGTTCACAGGATCAGTCATGATAGAGGAATTAAATCTAATTAAGTGAAAAATGACAACCAAACCCGGGACTTTTGGTTCAAAAGTAGAGCATTAGCACTCAAAGAAAAAGTTCCGGGTTCTATTCCTGTGTCCAGGTTTCCATTGTTCACTTAAATTGAAGAGTGTACATTTTCTCGATTGTGTTTGATCAACTAGTAGAGACAGATAAAATAAAATAAAAGTTAAAATCTACTCCAAAGTGCCCCCTCCCCTTACAACCCCACAGGAAATCTGGTATATTGCCGTGTGACCCCCGATAAATAAATATATATACTTTTTTTTAATATAACATCACTTTATTCAGCCTACACTATTTAGTGCTAAGTGATACATAATTACTATTTATAGGAATGTATAAAGGTCCCTTTTAAAATGCGAAGTAGTAGAGTCCCGAGGATGGGGAGATCAATGTTCGAATCTCGGTCGGGTGTACTGAGGCTTTTTTCCAAAATAGTTTTCCAATCTCCCTCCACGCAAATGTGGGTACAGTTCCTCTAAATATAGCCTTCCTAATCCTTAAAGCCATCAGCGTAATATAGTACATAAGCGTATAACCCGAACGGTTAGTAAGACCCTGTGCTAAAATAAAAATAAATGCGAAGTCAATTTGAAGTGAAATTTGAAACATGGAGAACAAAGTCGAAGCCGAAGTCAAGATAAGGTTTGTTTTTTTCACATGACAGCCTTCTTGATTTGTTTGTTAAATTATTAATTAAGTGCAGCTAGGTAAATAGAATGGTTTAAATAAATAAATATGACGATGGTCTTTTATTTTTTTTTAAATTTACTAAAAATTAGTAAGATTTAAGAAACGCAATATCTATAATATATTGTTGCAGAAACCCTCTACCAAAAAGCATAAATGAAATAAGATACACTTTTACAAACATATTGAGAAAAGATAACATCTCTGTCCACCAAAGAGCATAAAAATCAATTTCAACTTTCAAAGACCTCCATGTTAGAAAATGAAAGTTTCTATTTTGATTGTAGTGTTAATCAGTGCCTAGATACAAAATTTAATCAAAATCGTTAGAGTGGATTTTTAGAAAATAGATTTCTTTTTTTTACCTTTTAATAAACTACCCTTAATTCTAGGGTTAGATATCTAATTCCATATATTCTTTGGGGGGCCCTTATTAAAACCCTGGCTACTAAGTTTTAGCCTGATCAGTAAAATGGTATCGTCTCTAGGCTGAGAAACAGACAAACAGAAAGATAGCATCGCGGAAACAACTTTTTCTGTCGACCTTTTCAAAATATAAGTTCGATTTTTTTTTTTTAATTTACGATCACAGTACGTCTCTCTCCGAGGAGTTGATAGAAAGTAAAAAAATTATTTTATGCTGACAATTCTGAGTTTACCTATGTTTACGTCATATATATCTCATTTAATCCCTGGTTCGTGTTACATACTTTTTTGAAACAGTTCTAAAAATGAGTATTCGTTGAAATATGTCATATTTAGTGAGATGTTCCAAATATGTTCGCATTATATTAACGATTTCTTCTTTTTCTTTCGAATAGTTTCGAAGATGCGAAGGTTATTGTGGGTGTTAAAGTCGAAGCACAAGAGTTTTGATCATCTACTTGGACATTTTCTAAGTTTCGTATACTTCTAACAATTAATGTTATTGCTTTATTTTAAAAGCAAGAGCATATCCAGCTAAACTATAGTGAAATTAAACATAACTCTCTTTTATCTCGCAACTTTGATGCATTAAACGTGAATCTCAGGGATTATTAAAGCTTTACCTTTCGTCCCAACGATAAAATGTGGCAACACATGATGCAATGATTGATAACTGACGTTGAGCGCACTTGTCACGTGTTAAAGCTCATAAATTATATAATAAAATGTTTGCCATTTGATATTTTAAAATATCTGTTTTATCATTGCCAGCTTTAGATTTATTACAGAGCCAACACAATAGCATTAGTTATTATCATTGACAATATGGAGATTAAAAAACATCAAAATTAAAAAAAGTACTAGTGAAGTTCACATATGAACAAACCATTTAAATTAACTAAACATTATCTTATTTAAATGGTTCTCAATAGATTAAAGAAAGTTGCTGCGGTTTTAAAAACATTGGAAACCATTAACTGTCCTGGCGGGAACTATGGGGTTCAGCACGTAAGCGAGCTATGCCGACCAAGCTGCGCCTCATTTTTGCCAAAGATAGTTCCAACACTTGCGGATAGAGGGTGTCATGTGGTCAGCAAACTGAATCCTCCAGCCGTTAATCTCAGTTTTCTAGAACGGAGCCGCTGCTCTTTATTCAAGTATGAAGTAGCTCCTCATTTATCCTCACGAGGTTGAGTTTGACCCCGTTCCAAACCCTCTTCTTCACAGAAAACTCTGGAGGCGCCGTTTATAGAACCCGGGACCTCTGGATCTTTAGACATAAACTCTGACCACTAAACCACATATTATGTGTTCTGTCTCGGGCGAATAGCTTTTAATAATCGGTAAAACTGTAAACCTGCTAAATATTATTTTTTCTCTGCGTCTTACAACCCGTCCGAAATATCCACGTTAACCCCACTATTGAGCTAGATATTATGAAGGTAGAATTTAGAGGAAATGTACCCGCATTTGAACGGAGAGAGTTGAAAATCTTTAGAAAAATCACCTCAGTACATCAAGCAGGGATTCTAAAACCTACTTACAGCACTGTACTATTTGGGCTATATGACAAACATGTGTTTTGCAGATATTGTTTATACAGTTGTAACGTAATTATATAATAATGCTAGATACGTCACATCATTATAATATATTCTCCAAAAGAAGCTTCTTTTAATGATATACTATACAAATTGGTTTTCTCATGAATAGGCACTTGTCGCACCATTTGTAAAATAAAAACTTTTTTGCAGCAACTTTGATAGAATTTTATTATATTATTAGTGTTATTTTATTGATATTGAATATCTATCAAAAGTTACAGGGTGACAGATCACATGAATTTATGTATGGATATGTGAAAGTAGATTTATTAACTTTTTGTTGCTGTCAAATATGTATATTCGTAAGATAATTGGTGAATAAATACACTTTTTTCGTCAACCTTTCCAACCACTGGTTCAAGTTGATAGGAGCCTAGGTGGTTTGAACTACCGCGTCAGTCATACCAATGTCTCGTTGTTTGATGCTGTCAACAAACCACATCAACAGCAAGCTTTCAATTAGAGTATACTTCCCCTTTAAGAGCTCTATAATATTTTTAAAATTATTTTTAACCTCCTGGAATTAGATTGTAGAGTACTTTATTACTTGGTTTAAAAGATTTGTAGCAAATATTAACCAACCCAGATAGTTATTTTAGTTTTAAATGCTGTATCCAAACTGTTCTATCTCGATTATCGCGGTCTAAGTGGCCGTGTAATCTGAAATGATTACAATGATTTTTTTTTGTAGTAAAGTTCCAATCGAGAAAAACAAAACTGTTTTCAATGAAAAGAGTTTTTTGAAAGTAAGTGTCTTTAAAGTATTCATTACATGATATGGTTAAATTAGCAGTAATACATTTCTCATTTTATTTTATCAGCATAATTTTATAAATAAGGGCTAGCTCTGTTTTTATTGACAACGCCAGTCTGACAAAAAACCATCAAATCATATATTTTAATATCACTTCATTTTTTAAAAAATCAGATTTATAGTGCCAAGAAAAAGGGGATTTCTTCTGTTTGTTGGGTAGCATAGTTCATCAAAGTTCGCCCTTTAAAATCAACATATACATTTAGGCCTAGCTACCAAATCTTTAACTAGGGGACAACTATTTTATAGTTTAGACAATTTACCCAGGCATTTACTAATTCGTATTATTTACGACATTAAATGAGAGAAATTATATATTAAACTGGTATTTATTAAAAATATGTATCAGATGATTTTGTTGTACCGATAGTTCAACAGTACATTTTCACACACACTAAGCTCTGTATTCTTATAGTCCTTATGATTTATAATTTTGTGCACACATTCCTTAACCAGAACCACATGTAATTGTGTCAACTAATGGGAAAGAATTAAAATATTTGTCCAATCAAATTCATCCAAATATAAATAATGTGCAAATTTGATAAACACATTATCGAATTTTTTGTTTAATGTTTTTAGTTAAAATACTCTCGTAATTTAGACTGAACTGCAAATGAAGGGGAAATCTTTACTTGATCCAGGTTGGGTGTAATCATAGTGGTTTTTACTCTCCACACAATTGAGGGTACACTTTCTCTAGATTTAATATTCCTCATCCCCAACCCATTAGCGTAATTAGTACATTTAAGTATATAACCCGAATGGGTAACAGGACACAGAGCTAAAAATAATATATATATATATATATATATGATACTGGTACCCTCTATATAAATATAAGTTTTTCCAGGAATTGCTATTAAAGGTGGATAATTAAACATTAATTTAATTTAGGAAACGGTGTTTCCTTTACTAGTGTTAATGCTTTAATTCACACCCTGAGGTTAATTTATTTGTCTGCTTGGGATTGGTTCTCCTTAGCTGTCCCTAATAATAGTCCTTGGAAAGCTATTTCTGTGTACAGAGTAATTTGTAACTTTGGAGTTGATCTCCTCTTGCATAAAATAGGGCCTACAGTTACAGAGTAGCCTATGTAGATGAGGCCTTCAAATTATCAGATTTTAATTATAAACACACACAGGCTAGTCCTGTCCGGGAAATTGGGGGCTGGATTAAACAATTAAAATATTTACTGGGTAGCACCTTAACATGTTTTTAATACCAGTAACTCCAAATTATTTTACATGATCTTTGAGTATTGATTCCACTCACATAACACTATCATTGTATTTTAAAATATATGATATAGTAAAACTCAGGCTAAGTTATGCAAATTATGCAAAATTGTTTAATTTAGCCCAATAAGGCTCGGCACAATTCATACACATACCTACATACAAGGTCCCCCTGCAGGGGAACCTATTGATAAAAAGATCCATTATTATTATTATTATTATTATTATTATTATTATTATTATTACTATTATTATTAGCACTGCGTCTTACTACCCATTCAGGTTATACGCACTTACGCTAATGTGTAATGGTGGGGTGATTGTGTAGATGAAATGGAGGACCTACAGTTTAACGTGGAATCCGAACCACGGTGGAGGCCTGGCATTACTCACATTCACAAGTTGTGATTAAACACGTCTTGTCAGAGGTGAGGGAAGGGTTTTGGCAATCGGATAGACATTAATAAAATGAGTGAAACATTAGATAGTCGTTATTAGCAATATTGTATTAAAAAGCTGATTTTTATATGTTTAAATTAAATTATTAAGGTCAAACTAGACTTGAATCTTTGAGAACCTTAGCAGACCCCCTTCTCTCTCTCTCTCTCTCTCTTCCATCCTACCTCCTCATGCATCCCCAAGCCCCAGGATAAGCCCTTGTTGAGTAGTCCCTACCCTATCATTAAATATTGGCGGACAGTTAGAAATATAGTAATCTTGTAATATGATCATGTCTGTAGAGGCTACAGGTCAATGATGAACCGATGTCTTACTGTTAAATTCAGATTGGAAAGAACCTTTTTGACAGCTCTAAGTTAGCCGTTATTTAAAAAAAAATAATCATATAGCTATCATATTATATAAGTCGAAGGTTATATAGACCTACAGCTTTCACTTTTGATAGATAGTATCAATATAAAATAAAAATTTGATCATTGTTGACAGCGATAAAATATGTTTGTGTTTTTAAAAGTTCCTTTTTACCAGAATCTTAGGTACCATACAAAATTACACAATTTATTGTTGTTCTTTTTGACACTCTGCCGCTAACCTGACAAGGTATAATATTTTACACTGCATTATAATGGGTAAATTACTCTTAGTTATAGGTCTAATCCAAGTGATGTGATTCAAGCTGGGAATTAGTTAATCATCCACCATCCACCTTGGTGGCTGCATGGGTTGAAGTAGATTAGAGTGCTGATGACCGGGGGGGAGAGGGGGGGGGGATCGTACTGAAGGTGATTTTTCCGAAAATGGTTTTCCACTTTCCCTCCATGCAAATGTGGGTACACTTCCTCTAAGTATTACCTTCCAAATCCTTAAAAAAAAGCGTAATTAGTACCTAAGTGTATAACCCGAACAAATAATTAGACGCAGTACTAAAAAAAAAGTTAATTATCATTGTATGAACTTTCCTCTATAGCTTAAATATTTTGATTGTAATTAAGTACTTTGAGGCTACCTACTTAAAGATGCACTTCAACATGGTACCATCATTTTGACTAAACAATGACTTGAAACAGATTTTTAAAACCAATGATGCACTACTATCCTGTTTATAACTAATGGTGTTAAACTAAATCATCACGGTCTTTGATATACGGTATGCCCGTAATAAAATATAATTTACCAAGATTAAATATTTACTTAGGAAACAGGATTCATGGGCTAGTATTTTACTTTTTTTTTGTGTGGAATTTTATTTTTGGGGACCAGTAAGATTAACTACTCCAAGTGTGTAGTCATTTGTATTTATTTTATTAGAAATAACAAATGTTACAACACATAGAAGATTCACTGAAACAGACCAGTCAGGTTTTGGATTTATTTTGATAAATGTGCTAATATTTATTTGTGGCTTTTCACTTCATCGCAAGCTGTTTATGAAATGTAATTTTTTTTATATATATTTTACTGTTAAAAGTTTTGGAGGCCTGGATTGTAGCCACCCCCACCACTGCCTGATGTATACGATGGTAACTGTCACCGATAACATCCCCATCCTACAGACTCTACAGAGTCATTCAAGTGATGTAACCACCTGTGACTTTGGAGGGAGTTACCTGATGGCTACTGGCTCAGGGTTTGTATTAAATCCTTTGATTTGTTTTAATATACATAATTTAACTGTTTTCAATATGTTGATGAGCCCATGCCATAACCAAACAAATTTTCACACAGTTGAGTTAAGTTCTAAAGGCCTGTCTCACCCCATGGATAACTCCTACCCTAGGTAGATAATACAGATGGAATTAGGCTTTGCATTTTCTATATTCTACTTCAAAAAGCAGTAGAATTGAGACCAGTGGAACTGTTTTACTGTATTTTAAAAAATAAAACAAAATTTAAAAACACTAAGCTATTTTAAAATGAAAATCTATTAAACTGATTCATGTTAAATTTGGTAATCTTTCATCTAATTTCCCAGTTAATATACCATGAAATAAGTTACTAATCAAACATTGCATTTGAATGAAATTACAAGGGCACTTCAAAAAGTTTCCACACTGTCTTGTCAGCAGGCCACTGATAAGAGGTGGGCTGTTGAGAATTGGCAGCATTGTAACCCAAAGTATGGTGTTTCGATAAACTGCTGGTGTTGAACTTTCTGTCAGTGTGTTCATTGCTACTGAGACATCAACATAACTTCACCTCTTTACATTTGCATAAGGAAAAACAGAGAAACGTTTTGGGATCTAAAGGTGATAAAAGACCTGTGATCCACACCCATTTTTGTGCTCAATACAGGGATAGTGCTTTACCTCGCACAAGTGTATTTGAGTGTATAGAAATGTTCAAAAATGGTCAGACAAGTATGATTGCTGCATGTTTGTCAGGACGACTGTCAACATCAACCACTGATGAGAAGTTGGAACAAGCCAGGGCCATTATTCTTGCGGACAGAAGAGACATGACAGAGGAAGTTGCCCTACAACTATGCATAAGTCGAGGTTCCACCTATTCGTTAATGCATTAAATTCTTGGTTTCCACAAAGTTTTAGCAAGATGGGTGCCTAAACAACTAACAGAGGAGCATAACCTCAATCATCTGGACATCTGCGCTCACCATTTGGAATGGTATCATTGTAAAGGAGAGAACTTTTTGAATCACATTATCACAGGGGATGAAACTTAGATTCATCTCTACGAACTGGAAACCAAACGTCTGAGCAAATAGTAGAAGCACACATCATCACCTGCTTAAAAAAAATTAAGTTGCAGCCCTCTGCCGAGAAGCCTATACTCACATTGTTCTGGGATTCCTATGGCCCTATTCTTGAACATTATTTGGAGAGTGGGACTACTGTAAAAAGTGAATGGTATTCTTACATGCTGCAAGGTGAATTACAGCCAACTATATGAACAAAACAGGTGTTGCATGATTGGCTGCACACATAACCGAAAACTTTTTTTTTGATGGAATAAAAAAGCTTGTAGTGTGCTGGTCCAAGTGTATTAATATAAGCAGGGAGAGTATATTGAGAAAAAAAAAATTGCATGTATGATGTACCTAACAGTAAATAAGAATTTGTAAAAAATAAAGTTCGAAAACTTTTTGAAGTATCCAGGGCGAGTTATTATAACTACCCACTTTATTATAATGTTATCAACAAAATGTATAACCTTTATTTCTCTAATATTACATAATCTGTATTCTTTGTTTACGCAGTTTTACCTTTATAAATATTTCTAAATTATTACATATTTTATATTTTAGCCAGTTTATCACAAAAGTTTATATGTACATGTACCTATTAATTTTAGTATTTCAGCCATCATTTTATTACACATAGCCTAATTCAATTATTATAGAGACTCCTACACACTTTACCACAATTCACTTTTTTTCTTTTCTAACAAATGTTTGTCAAAATATTTAATACAATTATTGTAATAACTTTTTTCCTAGTTCTCATAGTGAGATAATGTTCTTTGAATAAAGTATAGGCCTATACCAAATAAAAAGCAATCGAATCAAATACCCACAAGCATTCACTTTTAAATATAGCTATCTATCTATATTCATCCTGTTTTATGAACATAAATTGTGTCTATAAAATAAATATGTATTTATTTTATACTAGTGACAAGACAGTGGGTGTGTATGAGTGGAAAACAGGTCTGGGCTATGTGGATGCTCCTTACTCTCCAATAACAGCTCATAAGTATGGCGTCACCTGTGTTAGATTCTCTCCTCGAGGAACTATGCTTGCAACAGCTTCTATCGACGGCTGTACCATTCTCTGGAATACTAGGGTATGAGCCGCCGCCACTTACTATTAAACTAGACCAGTGTTTACTAAACTGGGGTAGGCATAAGATTTCAGGGGGTATGCGATGTCTCACTGAGCTGTAAAAAATTCTAGCATACTTATTTAATTAACTTTCATCAAGTTTGATCAACAAATTAACCATGCAGATTTTGACATGTCATGGAATCTTACTAGCGTTTCTTTCCCTCCACTCTGACTTAGCATCATCATCATCATTGTGATTTTACTTCCAAATTGAAAAAAAGAGCCTTTTGGTTGTTAAATGTTGCTGATCCGCAACCAGTACCAAGATTTATTTTGTTTCAAGCTAAATATATCTAAAAGTTCCATGTCAGGCTAGAAACAGTTTAAAAACAAAACACGTTCTGTTTGAATAACATTTTGAAACTTATTTTGCACTTGTGTACGAAGTTCATCAGTTAATCTCTCACTCATCGCACTAGCGCTTGCTCGGTTCATTTCATTCTAGCGGTAGGCACGAAGTCATGCCAGGCCATTCACTCAGGCAGTGTCCATCTGCTCAGGCGCCTGCACGTCTAGACAATCAGTTGTTTTTTATTCACACCCCTACATTTATTACATTTACGTATACATACTTTTAAAATATGTCCCTTCTTGTGTCATCAATGCCACCAGCATACTGCTTCAACCTGTGAATGTAATGACACTAAGACAGGCGCAGATAGAAACTTTCGGACAATGATTGCCAAGAGACAGTAAGACTATCATTTGTATGTATAATTGTGTGTGCCATAAAGAGTTAAAGTAAAAATATTGATCTGATGTAGCTTGAGAAAGTTAACACTTGGGCCCTACCTTTGCCTGAGTGGGTTAAGTACGTATATATATTTTAACATATAAAACTTATGCTAGAAATACTTAAGTTTCTTTAGTTTAAAAAAAAATCTTATTTATTCAAATTTAACTAAGTATTTTACATGTATTATATACTACTTCCGAACTGCACTACAGTTTAACTGCAGAAATTATGAGTTAGTCTTTACACTTATTTATAATGGTTTGATAGACTAACATCACATTTATGTTTTCTGTCATTATATACTCACGTTAAAGTGAGACTCATATTTTCCAACTTGATATTAACACACAGCCTAATCAAGTGATTTTAGAAAAATAATTATTTAAGAAATGTTGTACCGTAACTAATTTATTAATCTAACTATCTAGAAAAACAAAATTTTAAAAATAAATGGACAAATAAAGGATGCATTTTTATATTTCTGTGACTTGTGCTTCATTGAAAGAGTCAGTAATTCTGAGTAAAATATTTTTCTCAATACTTTGTTCTCTAATGTAAGTTAGGACAGAGCTATTTTTAGATAACAAAGATTATTTTGGAATAAAAATAAATTCCCTTAAATTGGTCAATTTATTTTTTTATTCATGACTCATGTTAAAAAAAACTTTGATTTATGTTACATTTTGCCAGTAAGTAAAAACAAAATTTCTTTGCAAATAAAAAAAACAGAACAAAACATTTAATAGTTCCCTTTGAAAAACACTAAATAAAAGTAAGCATTAGTAGATGTCTTGGAAAAAACAAAAAGGTAAATAAAAAAATATAAAAATATAATACACTAAACTACATCTATGACTATTTAAAAGCCTAAAAATGGGAAAAAATACACTAGTTCTGTAGCTTTTATTTTTATTATTTCATGTCCCATATTTCATGAAATTACCCTTTTGCCTCGACAATGGGTATTTTCATGAAACCGTATGGTTTTGATAGATGTTATAATGTGTGTAATATCAATAAAACTGTGCTTACATACAAAATAAAAATAAAATTTTTAATATATCTACCCCACAAGGTAGGTATCGACCTTCCACCAAACCAGTCCCAGGGTGTCACTGAAAAAAGTATATCAGTATGCCTCACATGAATGTTTGAGAATCACTGTTCTAAGAGATCACTCACTCTCGCAATAGACCAGACTTCTGATGACAGGAAGATGTGGTTTAGAATCCTACTCAGGTGTACTGATTTTTTTTAATGGTTTCCCCATTGTCTCCACACAAATGTGGGTACATTCTCTCTTAATTCTACCTTCATCATCCCTGGTTCATTATAATAATGTATATAAAAACTAATAGCCCAAATACATAATGAGACACAGAGGGATGGGGAGGGGGTGGGCAACATGCTTGTTTTGCAAAATGTTCAACTTAGGGATGTCAAACTATATTCTTACTGGTATCGGAATAATCGAAAATCGATCTTAATATTACGACTCTCTATAATTCAATTCTTAGCTCTCAATGAAAGTACTGGCAACTAAGAAAATGGCAAAATTCTAAATAAGAAACAATCTGATAACGGTTTATTTGCCAATATTTGCTATTATATTTTGGTTCAGTTAACAACCCTATTTGGTGAATTTAAAAGAGTTATGCTTTCAACAATAATTGTTATATCTTTTATTAATTATTATTTGACTCGCTGGAAGGTTTTACTTGAAGGTAAAAATACATACTTTCTAATGTAATTCCTAATTATTTTATTAATTTTGTAAAATATGCTTTAATACTTGGTAAATGGATCTTTTTCTTTGTTAAAAAAATGAACTTTGGTATGATTTACATTTTTTTAGTTTTTTTGCTATTCTATGATGTTGAATAAATATGTTTATAAATGCGGTTGGATGCTTGAAAATATAATAAAATAGGAAATGTTCAAGAATCGAAGAATCGAGGTTGAACTTATTAATCGGAATCGAGAATAGAAGGTATTGTGACATCTCTAGTTTAACTATATTGCAACAAGATTCATCCAAATTGTCTTATTATAGACTGGCGTTCGTATCTTCACATTTATCCAGACGAGTGGGGGTGCGGTGCGTGTATGTCGATTCTCACCTGACTCTACCCTCTTAGTCACAGCGGGGGACGATGGAACTGTTTGTACTTGGAACTTGGTGCATCGAAATTTAATCAAGTCAGTAACTTTTATTTGTGTTTATATTGAATGCTTAGGGTGTGCAGAGGTTTAAAAACCCATTAAAAGTCGTAAGCTTGCTTTTTTTCATTTAAAAAAATATTTTGATTAACTTATGTCAAACTACACAAAAATCTTAGCAAAACGAGGAAGTTCTTTACTTCTGTAGTATTCTCTACTTGATTACAACGTTTCAAGCTTTAAGTTCACTCAAGTACAAAATTAAAGTTTTCTTTTGCCTGCTAACACACTGTAATTTTGTTCAAGACTTAAAAAAAAAGTTTTACAATGTTTCCTTCTTGACTTTCCTCTAATTAAAAAAAAAAGTCTTCATAATCATATTAAGGCATGTAAATTTGCTAAGTTTTTATTTTGATCTCACCACCATTTACAATAAGTGCTAAGCTACATTAATAATTAAAAGAACGGAAAGTCAAACAAAACTATTATTTGACTTAGCCTTCAACTTTTCTTCGTATATTTCAAGCTTCACTTTAATCTCACTTCACATTTTAAAAAATAACCCTTGCACACCCTTAGCTTCATTCTGGGAATTTAAACTTACTGGTATTGTTTGTTTCTCGGGCTTATTAAATAGAATTATATTCAAACCACTTCTGTAAATATAAAACTATCATTAATTATAGTCACCCGCCTCGGTGGCGTAGTTGGCTAACGCGCTTGTCGTGCTGAGCCCGACTGCCGAGGACGGGGAGATCGAGGTTCGAATCTCGGTCGGGTGAACTGGGAGTGGTTTTTCCTTAATGGTTTTCCACTCTCCCTCCACGCAAATGCGAGTCCACTTCCTCTATATTCAACCTTCCCAATTCCTAATCCATTAGCGTAATTAGTACTTAGGCGTATAACCCGAACGGGTAGTAAGACGCAGTGCTAAATAAATAAATAAATAAAAAAAATTAATTATAGTCGAGTATTTCAATACTCTTTACTATGGAGGCCATGTTAATACATTTTTTGAGGAGAATACTAGCTGTCATAAGGAGAAGGATTAGATTAGCGTGAAAAAATTTATGAGGGCTCCAGTATGGGTTTTTTTTTATGGTGCAAGGGCTCCTTTGGTTTAAAACTTTTGAGATCCCCTGCTTTAGAACATTCCAAGAGCACGAAGGCACGATTCAGGCTGTGTCGTTCACACCTGACTCTTCCTTCCTGGTGACTACATGTACACTTGGGGTCATGAAGCTATGGGCTCTCTCTGACCAGTGGGACGACAGTACTGCCAACAGATGCCTCTATTCGGTGGATGATGCACACGACCTTGGTGTCATGAGCAGTGACTTTTCACCTGTTCAAGAGATCAACGGTGAGTTATTAGCGCGGTGAAGCAAATATATTTAAAATAATGATTCAGAAACATGCTTGTTTTGAAGGGTTCTCCTTTTTCAGGGTTGAAATATTTTTTGCTGGTGTTTATTTTAAAGAGTATTTTATTGTTATTAATAATTTAATGGATGTAGTGACTATCAGCAGTGTGTAATTTTAATCTAACCTATCAAACAGGTAGGGAAAAAATTGTGGAAAAAATCTCCCTTTTAACTGATTTGGATCAAACCTTGACTTAGTCAGGTGTGCCTACTTTTTAACCAAATACCAGTTTAGTTAGTTTAGAACATTAGCTAAGTGGGTAGCATGTATACCTTCTGAGTTAAGGGTCCCAGGTTCGATTCCTGGCATGGCGGAAAAATGTATCATTGGTGAAATGTGGGTTTACCCTTTCACAATTATGAATTAATGACTGAGGACTGGATGTTGTGCTTGTCCTAGTCCTATGTTAGATTATAAGGTATATGAAGATACGACAGGCCTAGCAAGCCGGTAGTGGAAATGTTTATGGTTTTTCCAAAATAGTTTCCTACTTTCTCTGTCTCTCTCATCTTTATATTATTAGCATAATTAATGTGTGTGTTTAGCTTGAACAGATACTAAGATACAAAGGGGAAGTAAATAAATAGAAAATTAGTTTAATGCATTTATTTTCTATGAATCAAAATGAATAAGGCCTTAGTTGAACCTGGCCACTTTTTAATGTAGGCAAGACTTAAGGTTTTTTCTCATGTTCATTCACGGTATATTTAAACAACAATGACCTGAACTGTTAGAGTAGTGACTAGCACATACTTTGAGTTTGTATCGTTGTTACTATTATTTCATCAGTGTCTCAGTGAATTACTTTTATTTGTGTTCGTGTTTTGTGAACAGTAATTACAATACAATATGAATTAAAAAAATCAAGTTAAACCTCAGTAAAATTCAGGATCAGATAAATCTTAGAAAATGACCAACCTTTTTGACCATTACACATTTAAATAAATAATTCTAATAGCTTTGCCATTAAGAATAAAGTGTTGTTTAGAATTTATTTTCAATGTCTGATTACTTATGTGGTTTATATATATTTTTCTTAAATTACACTAATGGGTAGGAATGAGATAGGTAGAATTTAAAGAAACTGTACTCATATTTACATGAAGAAAAGTGGGAAACTGTTTAAATAAAACCACCCCCAGGCCACCAGGTTGGGATTCGAACATTGACCTTCCTATCATTGACTAACCGAGCTTGATATTTAGTCTGTGTGCCCACTGATGCGGGTCATTTAAAAATGTATCTTTGTTCGCTAACTATAGGCTTATTATCCTTCAGAAATATTGTAAATTAAGAATAGGAGGATGCATTTGAATGACAAGGTGTCTACCATCCGGGAAAACGGGAATTAGCCGGGAATTTGAAGTGATAGGGAAAAAATGGGAATAAGCCGGGAATTTGGTAAATTACAATAAAAATCTGGGAAAATATGGTTTTACTCAAAATATGAACTATAATAATTATTAAAACAGTAAATAATAATGTTATTCAAAGTGTAGTTTTTTTTTGTAGTTGTGTAATAAATTTTATAATTCCTAATAAACAATGTGAATACAAATTTAAAAAGTATGTTTATTTAAATTTTAAAACTTATAATTATTCATAAATAAAGATTAATAGAAAAATGAGGGGTGAGGTGGCGGAATTAGAAGGATGCGACATACTTTTTAGTCGGGAATTTAAGGAAATGATCAGGGGAAATCAGGGAAAAAGTCGGGAATTTCATTGGTCAAGTTGAGTAGACACCATGGAATGACTTAAGGAGTTGGAGGAGGCCTACATCATTGTTAAGGAATTCTCATTTTGTGTAATACATTATTCATAAAATATAAGGCTTTTTGCTAGAGCAAATAATGAAACTTTAAATCTTTAAACAAGACACGGGAATATTTGGTCACAATATTTCTTTCTTTTCTCAGCTGTTAATAAAATATCTTACCCTACTTCTCTATTAACCCTCACGAGCACCCCGTTGGGAAATTAATCTCCTTGTCTGAAAATACAGAGTGCTCGTATTTATGTTTCATCTTGTCTTGTATCTGTGCGTAGAAGACGATTCGTCACTTTGTCATCGCTACCTGTTGGCAACATGTGGCAACGACCACTTGGTTAAAGTTTGGCAGCTGGTTGTTGGACAGTTCCTTAAGCATCTTCAGTCCCAACCGTGTGAACTCACCCTTCACATGTCATTGGAAGGACACACGTCGGCAGTAACATGCGTCAAGTTTTCTGCGGGTGGGAACTACCTTGCTTCGGCAGGACTCGACAAGACTGTGAGACTCTGGGAGGTCAGCACAACGCAGATCCACACACACATCTACTACGGCCCTCTTTTTATTCTGTTCCAAGCACTTTCTATATCATTAGCATTTATTTCGACATTCCATTCATCCTCTTGTAAAAGTTAATTTTACGCCCAGCAATCTTTCATATTGCGCTCTCACACTTTTTCACTTTCACTCGATACTCTTGCGCTGCTACCTCACAAGTTTCCTACCTAATACAACTACTGAGATCACTAAGAAGTGACTTTTTCCACATTCATCTCCACACACAGTCCTAGTATTCTTTAATAAACTTCCAAATCTCTCATCATAATCCACAAAATTAATCATTGTTCTTGAATCGCCCCTTTGCCATGCATACAAGTGAATATCTTTATGCCTATACCGTTTTTTTTACACAAATAAATCTTTTTTTAAACTCAGACTCACTAGTTCATTACCATTCTCTTTTACCCTGTCATCATCATACCCTTCCTAACACTCTTTCTGAATTCTTTCTTTGGTTACCACACCCATCCATTCAAATCTCCTTGCAAGATAATTCTTTCAACTGGTTAACGTGTATTCAAGACTTCATTGAACTCATTCCAAACTCCACTCTTATGACCTCATCTTCACCTTCCTCTTGAGGATAACTACCAACCAACATAATTCCACAAATGCCTTTTTTCATATGTACCCATATAAGTCTAGATGACACCAACTCATACCTTCTAGTATACATCTTAGCTTTTGAGCTTAGGATTATAGCTACTCCTTGATTACCCCTTACCTAGTCATCCACACCTGACCACAGTGCCAGACTACCATCACCTTCCATCAAAACTTCTTTCACTTGGTTTCACATACACACAGAATATCAATTTTTCTTCCATTCATTTCCTCCATACACTTCTTTCATATTCCATGTTCCAATAGCTCATGTTCTCGCCAGTACAAATATGGTTTATTTTAAAAAGTATTCTTAGATCTTAACATCCAAACATATTTTCATGAATGCTCATTTTTTTAATCGTCCTTAAAACATTAAATTAAATCATAATTAATTTTTTGATTGCTTTAAAAGTATATTTAAAATTTAATCCTATAATTTACTATGACTTAATTTTTTTAACACATATATTAAAATAGGCAATTCTAGATTTTAACTCTTTTGAATATATGAATCTTATTACATTAAAAAAATACATGTTTTTGTTTTTTATTTACATAATTAAGTTTTAAAACTATATATTTATCCGACCCAAGCTCGACTCAGCTCAATACTTAGGAGATTCATGAGAAACTCACTTAAGATCAACTCAAATCAAAAAACTTAAGCTTGCAGGTCCCATTTTTATTGTGATATTTATAAAAGTAAATTATACTTTTCCTGATCGTGTCATAAAAAATAAAGTACTCTTGGCTTTTGTGATATTAATTTTGTAAATGAATTTCAGTGCAGTGCGATGCCATGACAAGACATGCAAAGATGTCATTATGTTGTAGTTATAGATGACATAATTTTGTGATAGATTTTTTTATGAACATTCAATCAAAAGATTAAAATGATAATCAAATTTACTTAAAGCTCATTGTAGGATTTTTGAATTTATGACACACATGGAAAATAAAACAAAATTAAGATTTTTTGTGCAATTAATTTATTTTAGAGTTGGGTCAAATCCACTATTTTACAAATTCAAATCTTGGGAAGAAATTATGAATTTCAGAAGAAATACATTTAAATTATATAAAATAGAAATAGTAACTAAATCAATGTTAACATTTTTTCTTAAAATAAATTAATTATAACATTCACACATTCAGTTAAGTGTTAAATTACTGGTCTGGGGCTTGGTTGTTGAGCGTTTCCTATAATCATGTTGATTCTAAACCACCAATTAGTAGTGTTAAAGCTTTAAAACACATTTCAATTGAAAAATTGCAAAAAAAAAAAATTAAGAATTTGATTCTCGTATCAAATATTTTCTCAAATCCTCGTATCTCAAATATCCTTAAGAGTTCGAGGGCTCCATCCCTAGTATACTTGTTACCGTTTATAACAAAAAAAAGTTTTTTATGTCAAATTCCATCTTATTAATTGACAAAATCCAATAATTCTATTAATAACAAATCAAGCTCTCTATTTATAATTGAGGTTATTCACTGTGTTTGTTTTTAATCTCAATCGGTAATTTCAGCAAGACAGGATTGGAGTTCACTAAAACTAGAATGGTTTTAACCTATTATTTAATCTTATTTATGTATGTAAACATCTTATTTTGTAATTATCTTATTTTTAATCCAAACTACATTTTGACACGTTATCTTTGACACTTTCTAATGTAATTTTTTCACAGATGGGTGGCTCCTGTGTCTCGGTGTTGGAGGGTCATTCCCGCTACGTCGCCTGCTGCTGTTTTTCCAGAGATGGAATTTTACTGGCTTCAGGTAATGTTTGGGACCACTCATTTCGGCTTCGGACCTATGACCAATTCTGCAATGCAATTCCCTTTTGGAACTTGTGTTTGAACTTAAAGCTCAAAAACATGATTTTTAATTCAAATATCAGTCTCAAAATCCTTTTAGACAAATTTGTTTGACACTTAGTGCAGTAAAATTACGGTTTACGAATAGGTCACATCTCAAACAAAACTATTTTTAACTCTTAATATTATTTTAACACTCTTTGGAGTTTGTAAAATATCTTAATTGAACCTAACAGAAATATATTCAGGGTGTCCAGCGACCTGGAAAACCTTGAAATTGGGAAAAGTCAGGGAATTTGCTTGGTCAGGGAAAATTAATAAAAAATTCAGGGAATTTGGTCAAATTTCTGGGATTTTCACATATTCACTAAAATAATATGAAAGTTTCATCTACAATAGTAAAAATATAAAAAAAAATCCTGTTAATACTCATCACCTAACTCTTTTAGCACAGTTGTCCCAGTTGAAACTACGAATCTTAAGTTCTCTGTCGGTTTGCTATTTTCATGTCGTCTCTCCACCCTTATACCTTGTACCTTTACCCAAAGTTGAGTCATGGTTATGTGCATTTGCGAAAATTTGATTTAGTTATAGAAAGAAGAAACTAAAAAAGAAGGTGTCTCGCAATCATTTTAAACTATACAGGTGTAAGGTGATCTTTTAAATGCTCAAATGTAGTTTCGCTGGACACCCTGACATTTGTTTAGCAAATACGTTCTTTATATCGTTTATTTATGTTCCCTTTCTCACTAATTTACTTTGGCATGATTAAAGAGGATGAACATGATAGATGTGCTATTTCCAAACACTAAACTTTATTTGCGCAAACCTATATTGTTGAATTAGTGGTGGGGGGGGTTAAAATTTTGACTGGACGCATGGTAGGTGGTTTTCCACATGTGATCTATCATTGTGCTCTCCATTCTAATGTGGCTGCAGGTTTTTAAATTACCTTTGTCATCTCCTACCCATGGGTCAAACCCTTAAATGGCCCTCATTAAAATATATACACAAAAAAATAAGAAAAATCAATAATTACTAATTTACTATCAAATTCTTCAATCTAGGTTTCTTTCCACTGAAACTCTTCAAGAAGGAGTGTGAAACACACAACACAACTTTTTAAGAAAGGAAACCAAATAAATAAAAAGGAAATCGATAAAGATTGCAATACAATTTACATATAGGACAAATACAGAGTCTTTTTCGTTTATTTGTACCTATCCCTATTTCCTGTATCTTTTTCCAAATATAACATAATGTGCCTGTTTTGTTAACGGTTTGATTTTAACTTTTTGTTTTGAATCTATTTTGAGCATTCATTATTAATTGCTATTGTTATAATACATATTTTTATGGTTCCATAAAGTTGCTCATACTTATGTTCTCCTCTAGGCTCTAACGACAAGTCCCTGATTGTTTGGGACTTAGCCGGGAATCTAACCTTAGACTCTGAATTGGTGAAACCGTGCAGTGCCTTGAGTCATTTTGGTAACAACAATAAAGAGGTGATTATTGTTCCTTTGTTATTTTATAACTTAACTACATTAACTCAGATGCAAAAAAAGAAAAATGACACACCTAGTTAATAGAACCTATGTATTCCTACTTTAAAATTGAGGGTGGTTGTCTTTCACTGGTTGATAAACTGATCATATGGGCTAGAGCTTTTGGGGTTTTCCTACAATTAGGTTAGGATAAACCATTATTAAACCATAAAGCTATTAAATTTGTAGCTGTTAATATTAGGGGTTTGTGAAGTCCAACTTTTTGATTCAAAGCAAAATTGAATATTTCTGTTATTGGCTCATGTTGAGAAAAATTATTATAGTAAATATATGTTTATATGTATCAAGTTTTAACCCCCCAAATATAATTCAAAATGTTTAACAGATCTGGTCCCAATTGATAAATCAAGCTGCTATTACAGAATTCCAAAAATGTGTAGGAATTAAACTACATGGAAATAGTAATCATATAATGCAAATAATTTAAAATGACAACAATTGAAAATGAATTTTTATTTTAACTAGCAATCACTTTTTTGTTGAAGCTTTGTAAAAGTCATAGTCAGGTGTGTTTTTTTTTCTGTCAAATCAAGGCCTACAAATATTCTAAGTATGGTTGAAATTCGATAAAATGAAAAAGGACAACCTGGGCACAGGCATCAAACCCAAGCGCTCTGGCTTTGCACACCAATGCTCCGTTAACCACCCTGGTTCGTCTCTTATACAGGATCACATTTCACTCGTTGTTTTGAGTCTTTTGTGGTAACTGATGAGAGGAACCAGAATGGCTCAGTAAAAGAGCATTGGCACGCAAAGCAAAGAGTTCTGGGTTATATTCCCTTGTCCAGGTTGTTATTTTTCACTTAATTTAATTCAATTTAATTTAATTCTACTATCAGGACTGATCCTGTGGACAGCCATCACATATCAGTTTGTGATACATTACACTTAATTATTTACTTATGTTATGGCATTAGGAACTCAAAAGTTCATTCCCGCACTTACAAAAGTACCCCACCTATCTCTATCTTGAGCTAGTTATAGTGCTGACAAGTTTGTAATGTCCTACACACCTAGTAAATATACATTAGCTCTAAGCATGAATGTTCCCTGTGTTTATAAACCTTGCCTATCACTAGTGCTCGCAGCTCTATGAGCAGGAGGTGGCTACAAGTGATGGGAACGAGGTGAAGCTTCTACAAAGGCTTGATCAACATGGTGCATCTGTCAATTCCTGCGATTTCCATGGCAACAATATGCTAGCATCTGCGGCCAGGTCTCTTAATACCTCTTTAAATATGCTTAGTTATTAGTTTTTTTTATCCAAGATTTTGTTTTCTCTGAAACTTGAAACCATCTTTATTCGTTTTCTCTAATTTAAAATATTTTTGCAAAATATTTTAAATTAGATCACATGAATACCACCAATACATACTTCTATAAGTTTATGGTTACCAACTGAAAAACTATATTTTGCTTTCAAGATTAATTTTGAGGTGTTTTTTTATACAACCTCGTCTTACCACCCATTTGGGCCATACATCTATGTACTAATTACAATAGTGTGTTAGGGATGATAAAGATTGAATTTATAGAAAGTGTACCCACAATTGTATAGGGAGAGAGAGAGAATGTGTAGAAAACATTTAAGAAAAGCCTTCCTCGGTACACTCAACCAGGATCAAACTCTAGTCTGCTCGTCATCGGCGAGAGCTACGCCTTAGACTATGCAGCTACTGAAGCGAGTATTTTGAATATTCATCACTAGGTTCATATCTATACTCAGTAACTTTTTTTATTACTTTTTAAAAATGCTTCATTTATTGAAATGAAAAATTAATATTATACTAACAAATTTTTTTCTTATATAAAGAAGTCTTTGTTGGAGGATCGGGAAATAGTTGGCAGTTTTCTTTCTGTTTTATTTCAGCTGACATTTTTAATATGTTTTTGTTTAGTTTTNTTTTTTTTTTTTTAATTTGCTCTGCTTACTTTTTTTTATAATTTTTTACAATTTACATTTATTATAAAATGTGGATTTCAAAATTGAATATTGGTTTTTCATATTAACTTTCCCTACTACACCACACAGGCAAGGTAAAACTATGTGCAACTTTCTAAATCAATGCATGACAGTCAGATATTTGTGTAGTGACAAATTCGTTCGGCTGTTTGTGCGGTCAGAGGAGGGGAGGTTTGAAGAGTCGGAATTCAGTCCTCTCGAGGGTCACACCTACTCCGTCAACAAGGTTGAGTTTTCTCCTGCAGGAGACTTGATGGCCTCTTGTTCGCTAGATGGCACTGCTGTTCTCTGGGACGTACAGGTAAAATATACAACATTTATATTGCTAAATTTATTATTGTGAGTAAAAGAGAAAGAAAATCATCTCACACATAAAGCTCTTTATGGAAAACCTCTTTTAACTTTTTGAGGTATTTTGTTATATTTGTAAGAAGGTACATGAAAGGTGGATAGAAACATATATAAAAGGGACCAGCACAAAATGCCTTTTACAATGAAAAGAACACAGTTCACTCTTTACATTGCTGTCACTGGACAAAGAGGTAATTGCTGCTTCATGAAGAAAATCAATCATTACCGCTCAATTCTCGACCTAGGTTTCATTCTATCAGAACTTAGCGGTAGGAAGTGTGAAACGCGCCATCGCAATGTCTTAAAAGAGGAAACAAAAAAACACAAACGAGAGAAAAAGGAAAGTGGTAAAGAATGATAGGACACATATAGATAGGAACCTTTAAAAAGAATATTATAAATGACAAACACAGTGGTACCTATGTCAAGGGGTTGAGCAATAACAATCAAATTAATTCATTATTATTATATTCATCTCTGTCCAGTAGCAGCAGCGTTAAAGTGTGAACTGTGTTCTTTTCATTGTAAAGGCCATTATGTGTTTGTTTCTTTTATATGTTACTATCTACCTTTCACAATACCCTCTTCCAAATATAACAAACTACCTCAAAAATCGAAAATAGGCTTTCCCTAAAGAGATATATTACAAAAAAGTTAATTATAAAAAATAATAATTGCTTAATAACTTTGAAATGTGTGAAAACAATGTGGAAACACTCAGAAATAATGCTATGTCAGTGACAAGGAAAGAAGTCAAACTGAAAGGAGAGTTAGGATAGGCCTTGATAGAAACAAATAAAAATAAACATATCTTGTCATTTCTTCATACATTCTTCACACTTCACTCTTTTACTCACTTTCAGAGTTACACACATTCCTACATTTTCAGAAATATTCCTTTTTCTGATGACCACCTCTGTGGTCTAGTGGTTAGAGTTCCTGGCTACAGATTTAGAGGTCCGGGCTTTGATCCCTGGTGATTCCAGAATTTTTATATTAAGCAATGGGTCTGGAATGAGGTCAAACTCATCCTCACGAGGACAAATGAGGAGCTACTTGAATAAATAAGTAGTATCTTCGGTCTAGAAAACTGAGATTAACGACCAGAGGGCATGATACTCTACATCTGCAAATGTTGACACTATCATCACTAACAGTGGCGGTTACTCGGTCAGTTTAGCTCCGATTTCTGGCTTAGCCATTGAGTTTTTTATTTTTATGATAAGACTAAAGACAGAAAAACAGCAAAAAAACACAGTCAAAAATAGTTACCAATTTATTTTTACTGTGCTTATTTATCTTAATATGAAAAGAGGAAAATTTCTGAAAATTCAAAATCGTGTGTAACTGTTAAAGTAATCAGAAGATGACAGCATGTTTTGTATTAAGGCCTAGTCTAAATATACTTTCAGATTGGCTTTCTCTCTAACACGTACACTACAATACATTATTGTACAGTGTGCTATATTCATCAAATCTGAATCTTAAATTTTCTTATATCCTCTAATTAATAAAAATTTACAATTATTTTAGTTAAAGGGAAAATATTTAAATCTGAATTTAAAAAAAAATTATTTAGTGCTCAATGCCACCGACAAATTCCACTTTGGGTTTTATGTATACTTCTTTATAAACAACAAAGAGAGCACTCTTATAAATACAATTGTGTCTTTTTTTTGGTGTGTGATTTTGTTGCTCTACCAACTACACAAGTTTATATAATTCCTTTTAACAATGTGCTTAAAATTTGTATATTAATTCAAGGTCTTCATACTTATATTCAAGATCTTTTTAAAAATATTTATGAATCTCAAATTTCTCAAATACCATTGTATTCGAAGAATAGAGGATTTGAGCATCTTATTTCTACAAAGGTTGCTAAAAAAAACCTTATATATTGAAATTAACAGTCTGACGCTTTAACTCAGTCAATAGCTTGTCCGCCTACTCAGCTAAGAGTTCCAGGTTTGATTCTCGGCATAACCAAAAATTTATCATTGATTAAAATATAGATTTACCCTTTAACATTGATAAATTAACGACCAGGGACTGGATGTTGTGCCTGTCCTAGTCTTAAGATAGGTTATAGGGCATGTGAAGCTACGAAAGACCTAGCAAGCCGGTATTGTAAAATAAATAGCTTTAATAAAAAACTGACCCAGACTATAGTTTGGAAACAGTAACGTATGTAAAAAAAATTATCGAATTTAACACTTTTATATTTGGAAGAAGGTATAGGAAAGGTGGATGGAAACATATAAAAAGGGACGAACACAATATGGCTTCTACAATGAAAAGAAGAACACAGTTCACACTTTACATCGCTGCCATTGAACAAAGAGGTAATGGTTGCCTCTTAAAGAAAATCGATCGTCATCGCACAATCCCCCGACCTAGATTTCATTCTATCGGAACTCATCAGGGAGGAGTGACACGCAACGCAACTTTCTAAAAGATGAAACCAAAAAACACAAAAGGGAGAAAATGGAAAATTGTAAAGAATGATAGGACACATAGAAAGGAACATGTAAAAGGTATAATAACATAAAGGACAAACACCTATACCTTCTTCCAAATATAATACAATTACCTCATAAAGCGAAAAGAGGTTTTCCTTAAAGAAATATATTAAACGTATATTCGCATTGAATTTAACACTTTAACATGAATTTTATTAAATAAATATCGAGTCTGTTCATGGTCAAAAATCATATGTTTAGGTTTGGGGTTGCCAAACCTTGTAAAAGATCACTGCTTTGTTATAAATGTTAAGTTTTTTTGACTACCTGTTATAGTTTACATTTAAAATAACGGTTACTTAAGTTATCTCATACTATTTCTTTACTTTTAATAATTTCTTTTTATCCAACTCGAGCAATATTTTAAACGTGATTAAAAGTACTTAATCTTCGTTTTGGAATGTTATTGACTATGTGTAATATAGTGCATACATCAATACCTTTTAATACAGCCATTGTATTTACTTGGAAAAAAGAAAATACCTGTCATTCTTCTTATACATAGTAAATTATTTTATCATATTTCAAAATATTTAACTGAACAAAATATTTTTATCCACTGTGTAGGTGCATCATTGTAGAAAACTTGTTTTCACCATGTTCAACCGCACGTTGTAAATTCGTCATTTGCCATTTTAAAGCTGTTTTCTTTAGACCTTTTGTGGAAGTGCTGTGAATAATAATTTTTTTAAGTGGAATAAAACAATAAATAAGCTTTGTATCTGTCCTCAAATAAATATATAAATAATATTGGCCTTAATTACTGTGGCTAACTATCACATTAATATATTACCATCTGTTTTCATTACAGTTATTCAAAGTAATAGATGTCAGCTGTTGGCGTAGGGATATATTAGGGACTATTTCTTGTAACCTTTTGAGCTGTCATCCAAGTAAACTAAGGTTGGGAATGAATTATATTTACCTTGATCAAGCATATTTGTCTCGATTAGAGTGGTAGCCAGATAGGCCCGAGTGTCGAGTGCAACAGTGGGGGTCTCCGGGCCTGCCGTTTCTCTCCCGACGGCCACTTGTTGGTGACTGCAGGGGACGATGACAAGGCCAGCATCTGGAACACACACAGCCTCGATCTACTCATGTAAGACCTTTGAAGATTGTTGAAAGTTAAAATTGTTATTTATTATTTTACAATAGAAGATTAGTGAACAAAGATAAAAAGTGCTTAAAAATTAGTTCATATATATAACAGAAAGGTGTCAGGATAACATGTATTTACAGTAGGGGGGAACCAAGTCCACTTTTTCCATTCAAAGTCGAATCGAATACATGAAATATTCACAAAGCCAAATCAAATTTCAAATAAAAAAAATTGTTTTACTCTGTAAAAATTATAGTTGGGTCTAATCTACTACTATATGAATTTGAATCTTCATTTAACTTTTGAATCCTGAATATCAAATTTGAATCTTCATTTAACTTTTGAATCCTGAATATAAAATTTGAATACGAATCTGCATCTTGGCCAAAATTATGAAACTCAGAGAAAATATAAATATAAAGGGAAAATAGAAATGGTAACTAAATGTTAAAAAAAAATCTTATAAATAGGGGTGGACAATGTCGAGAAGTTATTCATTCCCGGGAGTTTGAAAGTATTGCCCCCTCCCCCTCCCGGCAAGGGTTCGGTTGGGAAATAAAGCCTGTTTATTATTCTAGAAGGTACTGCTGGCTCAATCTCTATTGTAGCCAACCATTTTCTTTGTTCTGTAGCAAACTGGGGAGGGGGGCAGTATTTTACAGTCTTTGGAGAGACAACATACCAGTTGGTAAGCGCATGACTCATTGTGCTCTGTCTCTCAACAGTTAAGTGTTAAATTACTGGCTTGGTTGTTAAGGTTCGTCTATAATTATGTTGGTTCTGAACCGCCAATAGGCAGTATTAGAGCTTTAAAACAAATTTAATTGAAAAATTTATAAAAAATTTGAGTCTCAAACTAAAATCCTCTAATCTCTAATATCATTAACAATTTAAGGGCCCCATCCCTAGTAAAAATTTATATTCTGCCTATTTAGATGTTTTTTAGACTCTAAATTCTATATTTCAAAGAAGCTATGATGGATAGAAACATATAAAATATAACAAAATACCTCAAAAAGCGTAAAGACGTTTTCCTTAAAGAGATATATTCAGACATTGAATATATTGAGGAAAGTGTTATATTGCACAATTCCTTAAAATAATTTGTCCTGGGCTAATAATTTGAATAATTATCACAACTTTTAATTTCAATCACTTTGGATTTCTTTTTATATGAACATTAATTTGAAATTTATATAACTTGGCAAACACTAACAAAAATTGGACATAACTCTGTATTTGAGCTCTCAATATGCGAAGTCTTGTAGTTTTTGAAGCTAAATCGAAGCTCATAAATCTTTGAAGCAAAGTTTAAGTTTTTGAAGCTTTACATATCTCTATTACAAAGGTAGAGGCAACAAATAAATAATATTACCAAAGTCAAGCCACATTGATCAAGCACCCACCATTTGTTAGTCATTTCTCATCTTTATTGTGTCATTTGACCTTAAGTGTGAAAGCTTTTTACTCTTTTTTTTAACCTCCTATAGGGAGAAAGTACAAGAAAGATTTATTAATAAAAATTAAAGACAATAAACAACGTATACACAAATACTGTTTTATATGATAAATACATTTCAAAAGCTATGATATATTTAACACAAGTTTATAAGGTGCTTGGTTTAAGAGGCAAGTGATAAGGGGAGTAAAAAAAACCAAGATTGGAATTTTCTCTAAGAAAATAAAATAAAACCACCCTCATTGCAGCCAGTTGAGATTGAACCGCACTCTCCAGTATTAGGACCCAACTTCAGTCATTGGGGGTTTTGGTTTTTAACTAAAGTTGGGTCAAAATCACTATTTTATGAATCTAAAATGATAGAATATTAGGAAAATGGTAGAGCACAAATAAAAGTAACAACACTGACACATATTTACACACACTTCAATATTTTGATGCTATTGTAGCATCTTCCTGAGGAAGATGCTACAATAGCATCAAAATATTGAAGTGTGTGTAAATATGTGTCAGTGTTGTTACTTTTATTTGTGCTCTACCATTTTCCTAATATTCTATCATTTTATTTATCACTAAATGTTTTTGCTCAATGCACTTTTTTCATATATAATATTTTATGAATCTGAATCTCAATGCCAAAAAGCCTATTAGCTTTCAAATCAAAATTTTGAAAAAGTTATGAAAAATACGCAAAATGAATATAAATATAATGAAGCAGTAGAAAATAAAGATAGTAACTAAATGTTAACATTATTCCTTATAATATCCATTCACTATAACATTCATACACTAAGTTAAGTGTTAAATTACTGATCTGGGGCCTGGTTGTTAAGTCAATCATATAAATATTATAATTGGTTCTGAACCACCAAAAAGCAGTATTAATGCTTTAAAATATAAGTTTTTTTGAAAATTGAAAAAATAATTATTTATTTAAGGATTCGACTCTTGAATCCCAAATTTTCTCAAATCCTTAAGTCTCAAATATCCTTAAGGATTCAAGTGATTCAAGATTCCCATCCTTAGTTTTAACCCCTTATTTCCCAGATGTGGAGGGTGCTTTTTTTCTTAAGTGGATTATAAAGGGTTCCCTGATGTGTGACAGGTGTATGGAAGGACACGCAGACGCAGTGGTTGCCGCAGCATTCACCCCGGACAGTCAATATGTTGCGACAACCAGCTCGGATGAGACGGTGAAGCTCTGGTGTGTCGCACCGTGCAGTGAAGTATGCTTGTTGAACCAGGAGGAAACACACGATCTAGGTGCTCAGAGCTGTGACTTCTCGCCGGCAGAAGGCAACACAGGTTAAATATGATGTTAACCTTGTGCAATGTGCATTGGAGCTATCGTTTATTTATAATGAACAGCTAGCATCTATAAAAGAGACAGTTCAGGCTGAGGTCCAGGGCTAGCGAAATATTTGCCCTTTACCGCTTTTATTATCATACTGTAAATAGGCTATCATAGCTGATAAATGGAGGGACCTCTTCATCACATAAGAATAAAACACTGGGTAAACTTTAACTCAAAGTTAGCTACTATAAGATCCAGGCTATAGCAGTGGCGGCTGGTGAACAAAAAAACAGGTGGTGCACAAATCAAACTATTCTAAACATATAGACACTTTTTTATATAATCTAACATTTTACATTAGTAAATAGTTTAATCTCATACTTGCAATTTAATAAAATTAAATGCAAATAATTACATACCTAAAATAAAACTAGTACAAAATTAATACAAAACTCGCAAATTAAGTTAATCTTTTTTGTTTATGGTAAAAAATTATATATTGGGATATTTAAAAATGCAAAATTAGAATTATTGGCGTATTTAAATAAAAACACCATTCTTCTTTATTTAGATCTTGTAAACCTCTCTTGTATAAGTCTGAAAAGATTAAAAAATATTTTGCACATCATTCATTTTATTAGAAATAAAAGCATGTTAAGAATGATTATAAGCTTCATAACAACTATTCACATCTTACTCATGTTTGCACATAGTTCATTTTGGGAGAACTGAAAAACAATTCATCATCAACTGTTTCCAGGCTGTAGCTGGGTTAGTTTAGACAAATACCCCCATCTTCCTTTATCTTTCCACAATTCTTCTTCCTTTAATTGCTTCCATTTTTCTCCTCATCTCACTTGACACTTTCTGTTATTTATGTCACCCATCTCTTGGTTTCCCTTGCGGTCTTTTTTTTACATACTTCATCTCCATCATTTTCTTTGGTATCTTCTTTTTTTCATCCTCATTACATGACCATACTATCTGAGCCTTGCTTCCTCTACTATCTCAAGTACTCCCACTCTTTCCTGGACTTCATTCCTAATCCTTCTTCCCTCTCGTGACAGCTAACATGCTCTTTACAAACTTCATTCCCATGACCCACATTTTTCTAGTCTCTCTTAAATTCACTGTCCATGTTTCTTCTGCATATGTGACAATGGGTATAAGGTACACCCTGTACAGCACTTCTGTACACTTCAAGGAAATTTTCTTACACATCTATTGAACCCCGTGCTACCCTCTTCCCATTAGATCTTCTCTAAACCCTCCCTTTGCCTTAATCAGAAATCTCACTGAGAAACAATTGCATGTTAAAAGTTAAATAGCTTGGTAGCAATGCTTTCATTTAACTATTAATCCCAAAACAAATTGCCAATTTAGCTATGGAATTGTGCATGTTAAAAGGTAACTTTGTTAGCTAGGTCATTAACCTCTTTATTTTACTTTCCCTTAACCCCTCGAAGAGAAAAGTATTATGATTTTCAAAAAAACTCAAGATTTTGATAAATGTAGATGTTTCATTATCCCTCGAAATCGAAAAAGTAGTTTACTTGATGCCGTCTGTCTCTGTGTCTGTAAACAGATCACAGGGTATTTGAATGATTTCATGGATATTCAAGTTTTTTTTGGTATTTTTTAGTTTGACATTAAAAGTTATGATTAATACGTCTAACTATAACCATATTATTCTTAAGTATTGGTTTCAATAAATTGGTTTCTTTATTTCCAGTCTCACACAAAAAAGGTGACATTTTGAGTTAAATGATAATAAAATTGAGTCATGTTATTTTAATTTACCAAGTTCTTGGAGCTGAGTATTGAAGTATAAAAAATAAGCTTAGTAATCGATTCTTTTATACCAAATCCAAATTAATAGACGGTACCAAGATATTGAATTGGCATTTCTAGGCTCAAAAATTTGGAACACGTTCTCTTTCAATTTCTCTTATTCATGTAAACATGGTCAATTTAAAGATGAACCAAAAAGGGTTGTGGTGAAGTTTACTTGATTTTTCCTAAATATAATTAATTAGACAATAGCAGTAAAAACGGGAAGTTTTATTTAACCCAAAATATATAATGCATCTAATTTCCATTTTAAATGTGTACTTTACTTTGTTTTCAAATATTCACACGACTATTTTATGCCAAGAACGGAACTTATAAAATCCATTGGTGATAAATCTGGACTAGTGACTGACAATCTACCAACACAATTTTTTAATCCAATTTGGACCAGTAATTCCCAAATTTGACTTATCTTTATATAACCAATTAATAATTTATATGTGTCTCACAGCTGGGGATAGCCTCAACACCCGCAGGTATCGATACCTTTTATCCACTTGTGGCAATGACTCCCTGGTCAAGCTGTGGCACATCTCGGCATACCCTGATGAGCCATTCGCCACAAGCAACCTATGGCGGACTCTATCAGGTCACGGAGGAAATGTGATGTGTGTCCGCTTCTCTCCAGTTACTGGGGAACTTCTGGCTTCAACAGCCACTGATAAGACTGCGCGGTTATGGAACGTTGTAAGTAAATTACATTTAGAGATTTCTCACTCTGATTTAGGAGGCTAAGGATCAATTCCTGTGAGGGTGAACTTTACCAAATTGTCATCTCTCCAAGATGAATGCAAGTTTGTTTCCTTAAAATTCACCCTCAACTATTCCATTCACTTAGACTAGATACCTTAAGTTGCTTATAGCCACTGGTACAAATAAAAGTTAAAAAAACTTTCACTAAACATGAAAGAACAATGACAAGGCTGGCATTCAGACCATGACCTCCTTGTAACTGACAAACAAGACAAGACTGACTTATGCCTTTGACTGCATGACCACTGGTGTAGGTAACATCTATTGTTGACCTTTACTGTAGAAAGGGGCACTAGCTGTCAGGAGCATTGAGTTGTAGTTTTTATTAAAATAACTTGTTATAAAGTGAATATATAAATACAGAAAAATCAAGTTATGTTTAGCTTTTTTCTCAATTATGCACATCATTATTTAAAGTTATGAGGCAGTTTTAAAACAAAGGTGGAAAATTGTTTCAGTATACAGGGGACTGCATCCATGTTTTGGAAGGACACGACAGTTTGGTCACAACATGTGCCTTTTCAGGAGATTCAAGTCTTCTAGCTACAGGTGAGGTACATTAAAAATGGCCTAGTTCTAGGATAATCATTTGACAGCGAACTAGTGGGTCTCAATCCTAGTCACCACCCCCTGCCCACTAGTTTCAAAACACACATTTTAATTTCATTTCTTTGCATTTTACTTGCAAAAAGGTTTTTTTTAAACTTTGATTAACTCGTTCAAAAACTAGAAATATTGATACACAAACTCATATAAAACTTTGTCCAATGAAGAACATTGTGAATTATGAAATGTTTACACAAATCAAAAACTTTCGGAATCACAAATAACTTCCTCAGATTGGAGTATTATTATCTTAAATCCTAAATTAGACTTTCTAGAAAATCAGCTTATCATAATTGGCACAACTTGACTGAAGCTAAACAAAAAAAAACCTTATTAGCTTCTTTTAAAAAAAACATACAAAACTACTGCCACCATACTGACTAAATGGCTGTTGTAATAAAGGATATGTTGGTAGGTTCGATGGACAAGAACATCATTGTTTGGGAGCTACCACAACAACTTGTGTTCCAGAGCGTGGCCACAGGAAGATTGCGGACCAATCAAAAGAAGGTTCGTGTCAACTGTTTATCTAATAGGCTACATGGTATATGGCATCACTTTTGCAGTATACTAGACTGCTGATGACAGGGAGATACAGGTTCGATCTTGGTCGGGTGCACTGAGGGTGGTTTTTCCTAAGTGGTTTTCCACTCTCCCTCCATGCAAATGCGAGTACACTTACTTTAAGTTCAACCTCCCTAATCCCTAACACATTAGAGTAATTAGTACATATGCGTGTAACCCAAATGGGTAGTAAGACACAGTGCTAAAAAAAAATAAAGCTACAACAATGTTGTGGTGTTTTTTTTTTGTCAGTCTAAAATATTCTCAATATCAGGGTAAAATTGAGGTAATTCTAACTATACTGATTTAATTACTGTCATTTGATACTTTTTTCGTGTATGCATTGCATATTACTATTTGTTTGGGCTATTCACAGGCATATAATTTTATTGGAATAATTGAAATACATATAATAAGTTGAAAATGGACACAAAAATCAAACCCAGAACTTATGGCTGTAGCTATCAACAGATTTATAGACTCTGCACTTTTGAGCTTCTTGTAAAAAGGCTTATTACTATTTCCAGGCTATGGTCTGGGTCAGTTTTTTCATGCCATATATTTTTCCATTACCGGCTGGCTGGGCCTGTCGTAGCTTCATACACCTTATAATCTAACTTAAGACTAGGACAGACACTACATTGAGTGACAGGCCGTTAATTCATCACTGTGAAAGGGTAAACCCACATTTCACCAATGATAAAGTTTTTCGTCTATGCAGGGAATCGAACCTGGGACCCTTAACTCAGTAGACAGACATTCTACCAACTGAGCTAAGGTCTTCTCTGGATGTTGTTTGTAAAATGTGAAGAGAGGGGAGGGATGGCGCCTACATCTGCCCTCTGATTGTTAAGGTCAGCAACTGAGCAAACTGGTTGTTTAATGTAAAAGAACATGAGACAAAAATAAAAAAGGTATATAAAGGCATCTCTTTGGAGAGCTAGTAGAACACAAATAGCGTGCAAATATATATTCTACATCTTCAAAAATATGTTTCTTAAACTTCTTGCTCTGATAGTAGGAAGATGTCTCTCTCTATGTCTCTCTTTGTCACTCTCTCTCTGTCTCTTTGGGGCAGTGTCAAGGTCAGCACCATGTAAATAACTTCATCCAGACGGGAAGCATATTTTTAAAATATCAAAGTGAATCATAATTAATGTTTCAGTTATATAATAAAGGAAATTGATAAAACTAAAGAAAAAGGAAAAAAAAACTACTAAGAGTAAATTTGATGAAGAAAGCCCACCTAGGGACAGAGGAAACATGTGGGAAGAAAGCCCGTTAGTAGCAAGTGTGCTAAACCTATCGATAATTATAAAATAGTCAAATATCAATTCAAATTGAGAAGTTTTCCTAGCACTCAATGAACCAACATACAATAATATAGCCCAGCGCCTGTAAACTAGACTGTACAGGGTCAAGCGCACGCGCTTGAAAAGTAGAACAAGTTCTATCTTTCAAGCATGCACGCACACGCTCTAGTCTGGCTACCTCTCATTACAACCAATGTGGTCTATTTTATTTTTTAATCACGCGCCCAGTCTGGCCGTACCCTTAGTCATTCTGCCCTCTATTCTCTCTTCTAATGATTATCAACATATAGGCTGCAAATCATTGTAATCTAAGTTATTTGAAAAATGTCACCTGGACACAGTCAATGCCGAAATCACGATAATTTGCAAAGTGTGTGTTGATATCTATTGAAACTTCACTTGTATACTTGCTGGCATAACAGCCCTCCTGAGTTGTAGATGGCTGTGATATCTGATAGCTTTCGATACATTTGCTTGCTCACATGTATGTGACGATTCCATACATCTTTCATGACCCAGCCCTAAATTATAAGTGAAGGAATGTCCCTGAGCATGGAACGAATCTTGTTTAGATCAGTGGTAGAGTATTGGCGCATTAAACCAAAGGTCTCTGGTTTGGTTCCCATCTCCAGGTTCATTTTTTTATCAATTTTTAAACTGTTATTTTCATTGTAGAAAATATTAGTGCTATTTTTGTCATTTCAGATTTTTATATATATATATATATATATATATATTAGACGCATTGTAAATTGTGTTCCTTTTTCATTTCAGATTTTTATATATATATATATTAGACGCATTGTAAATTGTGTTCCTTTTTCATTTCAGATTTATATATATATATATATATATATATATTAGACGCATTGTAAATTGTGTTCCTTTTCCACTCTTAAAACTATATTGTGTTACTGAGTTTTTCCAAATTATCCATATCATTATTTTTTGTACAATCGTATTTATATGTAAATTCATCTCAAAGGTACCAACAAGAGGTTTTATTTAAAACTCAATACATTATTAAAGTAGCATTGTTTGGCTACATTTTCCAGCTTCTGGAGTGGAGCACAGAAGAAGTTATCCACTGGCTTACAGACATTGGACTGGAGGAACTTGTTGAGAACGCAAGGAAAGCAAACATAACTGGTCATCAGTTGTTGACTCTGTCCAATGAAGACATCCTGGTATTGTTAGACTTTGGTAAGATGCTAACACTATAATTATTATTCGCAAATATACTGAGATGACTTCACTAAAAAACAAGGGATTAAAGCACTCATTGGTGAAATAATATTTGTTTCATTGTGCTTTCCGAGATACATTAGCTCACAAATTATGTAATTGCGATCTAATTTGGTGGAGAGATATGAGCAATGAAAATAAAAATAGCTAGAACTAAATAATTAAATGATTCTTTTTACTATTTTTACCTGGTCCCTTTCTAAAATAATCATTTATGTTATATATAAAAAATGTAATATCAAGAAAATATTACTATATTAAATGTTTTCAAACTTAAGATATTTAAAACTTGTATTAAATAATATGTTTAGCTACAAAACTAGCTCTAGTTTAGTTACTGTTTGGTTATAGAATTATGCTGGTTGACCTGTTTAAATTCAATGTTGATCTTATTTTTTGCAATACATATTTTACCAAACTTACCACATTTAAATTAAAAAATCATTTACTATTTCATTGTTTACTAGAAATATTATTTTAGTCAAATTATTTTTAATTTTAAAGTATCCACATCAACTTTTAAAAGCATTAAAAATTGAATTAAAGTAAATTTCTCAAAAAAATAATGTTTAACGAGAGCCCGTACAACGCACATGTGCAACTGCGCATAGAGGAATGGACATGGAACAGAAGACGTGATCATGCACAATCACACTAACGAATAATAAATGAAATATGAAACACTTCAAATTTCTAATTGTGGCAAGTGTAAAAGTTTAAGAAAACATCCAGGCCTAATCTAACTATCCTTACAGGTTGGCTTCCTTCACTATCACTTACTTTACATAAGTGCACAGTGTTTCTACATTGTCTTGTTATACATTTCCAAGCCATCATGCAATTATTCATTTTATTAACTTTTTCTATAATTGTTAATGTAATTTTAATGTCCTTAAAGACATGAGGGTTGAAACCATTTTTATTAGATTTTTATTTCAGTGTTATTATTTTTAAATTGTGTTTTATAAGTGTTATTTCTAATTTAAAAACTGATATTCCCATTAACTCTTTTTTTTTCAAACGTATTTACTATTTATAAAAATAAGTGTCATTCCTATTTCAAGAACATGTGTTTTAATATATTTTTTAACATTTTAAAATTATGAATATACAATACTCGAACTCGACTCAAACTCGGGAGCTTTTAGAAATACTCGACTCGAATGAAAAACCCAAGCTCACAGACACCTATTTTCTAATATTTCTATTCATCGCCTAGCATTTAAAGATTGCACAGATACATTTATTATTTATTTGAGGTATTTAACCTGCTTTTTCTGAACCAATTGATTATATCAGCCCACGAGAATTTCTATGAGCGAAAACAAAAGGACCTACCAATTTTGCTGGGAAAGGTATTTTTCACATAGCGGCCAGGGCTATAATATATACCACAATTGACATGGGATAGACGATTTTACTTCCCCTCCAAAGGAAGTTGTGCTATGGATTTTTATTGCTCAAGAAAAAGTCGCAAACCAAGCTGGGTTTGAACCCACAAACATCGGGTCCTGAAGTGAGCACTTTACCCAAATACCACCGAGGCTGACTTCAGAGAAACAGTCCAAAGGTATTGACAGTTTCTTACAGTCTTTGGGGATGCAGTTAGGTTCCTATTTTCATCCCACGCTAACCTTTGCAATAAGGTATGCTAGCTCCAGATTGAATTACACAATGAAGGTAGCTGGTAAAGTTATTTGCATTTATGTTGGTAAATTTCAGTGAGCACTTTTGTGTCCATTGAGTCGCTAATAACTAAAACCCATTGGTGGTCTGCGGTGCACGTATTGTTTGGGTCCATACTGCCTCTTATTATAATGTTGATGTTTCAGAAGAGGAAGAATTGGCCCAGAAGTTGTGTCTTCATATCTACTGGCTGAGAAGGGATGACGTCGGAGTGACAGAGGTGCCGAGTGATGTGGAGCTTCCTCACGAGTTCCTCTGCCCTATCACCCACGAGATTATGCGGGATCCTGTTGTTTGCACAGGTGAATATACACCTTACCTTTGGCTTAACGGTAGGTACGTGCAAGTACTCAAATTTTCGAGCCCAAGCCAAAGCTTTAAAAGGTATTCTAGTAAGACATATTTATAGGCTTGACTATTTCAAGCTTGCGTCTCTAGTGGTTGATCAATCATTGTCTGGATGTTGTTTGTGATTTTGTCAGTGTATGTGTGTGGGTGTGCGAAGAAGGGCAGGAGGAGGTGGGATGAGTATATTGGTTTTTAGCGCCATTTTTACTACCCATTCGGGTTATACGCATGTACTAATAGCTACATTAATGTGTTAGGAGTTAGGAAGGTTGGATTTAGACGATGGGTACCCGTATTTGCGTGGAGGGAGAGTGGAAAACCATTTAGGGAAAACCACCCTCGGTACATCCAAACAGGATCAAACCCTTATTTCCACATCTTTGGCAGTATTTGCGTGGAGGGAGAGTGGAAAACCATCTAGGGAAAACTACCCTCGGTACATCCAGACAGGATCAAACCCTTATTTCCCCATCTTTGGCAGTCTAGGCTATTGAGAGGGTAGCGGCCACTGGAGTGGGTCTGTGAGATGAGAAGGAATCCAACAAAGAGGGTAGTGTGATGACATCTGGCCATTGTTATTAATGTTATCAAATGAGTGAACTAGTTGTTCAATGAAGAAGGATAGAAGATAGAGATAAAGAAGGTATAGAAAGGCATACTTAACACACATAGTTTAGTGGTGCAAGGCTGTACCAAGTAAAATTTAGTGTAAAAGTGTAGTATGTACATCTTAAAACATTGCTTTAGTTTTTAGTAGGAGGACATCAAGGAACATCAAATTGAATCCTAATGAATTTTTCATTTACTAGCTATCGCAAGCTTTTTGAAAAATTAATCTTTTTTTATTGTATCTCAAGGGTTTTAATTTTCAAGCCATGTTTGTTTCATTGTAAAAACACACTATTGTCATTTCAAATTTATTTTTATTTTTTATCTTTATATATTATTAATTTTTGTTTATGTAGTTAAAATTTGATATTATAAATTGATCAAAATCATCACTTCAACTCATGACTCAGAAGCTTTTTAGTAAGCATTTTTATGAAAAAATCTTGATCACGCAGAACCCTACTCAATTGGTTTAGTTGCTACATTTCTTTTAACAAACCAGCAATCCTGGTTGATTTTCCAAAGGCAAATTCACTCCTATTTTTTTGTCTTTAATGTGTTTGTTGTAAAGTACAAATGATCAGTAAGCTTTCAAAACTGAAAACCCTGTAAATTAAATTATATTTTTATAAATTTTTAAAATCCTTGTCGATAAATATCCCTTGATATCAAAGAGTGTAATTAAAACACCAACTCTTTAGGACGATCTTTAAAGGTGACAGGCAATTCACTTATTGTTCTTGAATTTGTAAAAACTCAACTAATGTGATGTCTAGTAAAATATCACGAGGCAGGGAAAATATATAAAATTGGCAAACACTTTCATGTAAATATTATTTGAATTCCCAAATATTAGATTTGACCTGCATTATAGGTAAATAGTGTGAAGTTTATATAGAGTATTGAGTATGAAGACCTATTTTAAACTAGAGCTTACCCACTTCGTTGGCCGCATGGTCTTAGGTGCTACTCTCGCAATAGACTAGACTGCCAATGCAGGTCAAGATCATGGTTCGATCCCTGTAAGGTGTACTGAAGTTGGTTTTTTTAAATGGTTTCCTACTCTTTCCAAGCAAATGTGGGTACACTTCCTCTAAATTCGACCTTCCTTTTCCATAACCCATTAGCATAATTAGTACATAAGTGTACATCCCGAATTGGTAGTAATAAAAAATAAATAGCAAAAACTAAAGAGTTTCTAATGCTGGCAAAATATTTTTGTTCTTTTATTTACCCTACAAACTCTTTGTATCCAGTAAACTTCAAGTGAATTAATTTGGCTCTTCTATGCCCAATATTAAATTATATTATAGTATAATAGTACATTTACGTATGGCAATAACCTAACAGTGTTCATCTGAATGTTTTTTTAAGATGGTTTCACGTATGAGCGCGCAGCCATCAATGAATGGTTCCTGAGTGGAAAGTTTACGAGCCCCATGACCAACGCCACACTCACAGACACCACCTGTGCCTCCAACACCACTCTAAGGGCCAGCATCTATCAGTTTCTCTATGGAGATGACATTCCTTGAGCCAGCTGCACACCGGGAGGTTAACAAAAGTCGACTTCGTGTTTTGACGCACATCATGATTTGATTCCACCTTTTCAACATAAACAAGCTTGCCTACAATTCACAATCACTTTGCACACGAGTTTTCTCTATACAATTTGACTTACCAATAATGGGTCATTATTCTCCGTCCACTGAATAATAGACCCTGGTTAAATAGTGGCAGTGCTAGTTGTGTACCTTGCAAACTAGGGTTGGATTTGAGGTGCTATCTACCAGTAAAGGTTGGTAATAGTGTGAGTGCTTCACAGCACTTAGAAAGATTGAATTAATAGTAAAATGTACTGTACATAATTAAAGTTGTTTATAAATATTTATTGTCTGAGTAACGAGTGAAATATCACAAAAATAAATAGCAAACATCTTAATATAACTGATGATTGTTACACCAAAAGTGTGGTTGTATTACACATTTAATATAGTAATTTTACAAACATCTATTCTAACTAAACATTTGATGTTATACTGAGTATTCACTCTACTGTCTTTGAGCTACGGTTTCAGCGATAAAGGCTTTGTATAAATACACCACTACCTGCGCATCGAATATGTTAATTCATATTGTACTGCTCTGGATCCAAGCATCGATTGCCAACCCTTTGGACAACAGCTCAAAAACAGGCGCAAGATATGTGTGATTCGAAATTCACCATTAGTGCAGACCCAGACACTAATAACTTCAATTATATTATGTTTTCGGTAAAAACAATAATCGTAACACCAAACTAGAGGCATTCACTGCTTCTTGAGGAACACTTATATCATTGGGGGAAAAAAGTCTGCACATATTACTGAGAAAACTTGTGTCTTGCCTGTACACAATAATTGTGAGAGGAGTTTTGGTTATTTATACACAATTGTGAGATGAGTTTTGGTTTATTTATACACAATTGTGAGATGAGTTTTGACTCATCTTTACACAATTGTGAGATGAGTTTTGACTCATCTTTACACAATTGTGAGATGAGTTTTGACTCATCTTTACACAATTATGAGGAGAGTTTTGATTCGTTTGTACACATTTGTGAGTCAAGTTAATCTTGACCTTACACAATTGTGAAAGGAGTTTTGATTTGTCTACATACAATCATGAGTGTATTTTAACTCATTTGTACACAATCGTGAGAATATTTTTGACTTGTCTGTATACAATCATGGGAGTATTTTGACTCATATCTACACAGAGAGACTGAAGTACAACCTTGGTATATTTGACCCTACATCCTTGATAGTAGGGGTGTGAGAAGTCCACTTTTTCATTTCATAGCACCCGCCTCGGTGGCGTAGTTGACTAACGCGCTAGTCGTGTTGAGCTCAACTGCCGAGGACGGGGAGAATGAGGTTCGAATCTTGGTCCGGTGAACTAGGGGTGGTTTTTCCTAGATGGTTTTCTACTCTTCCTCCACACAAATGCGGGTTCACTTCCTCTAAATTCAAATTTCCCAATTCCTAATCCATTAGCGTAATTAGTACTTAAGCGTATAACCCGAGCGGGTAGTAAGACACGGTGCTAAATAATAATAAATTCATTTCAAAGCGAACTTGAATCAAATATATGAAATATTCTCGAAATCGAATCGAAGTTTGATTATTTTCTGTTAATTATTTTCTACTTGAAAAAATATTATAGTGTATGTATTTATATAACTTTATGCATTAAAATAACTTAAATAATATTTTATTTCACAATTGTTTGCAATATATCTGATAAATAAAGTTATCACAGTATGCAAATCGATTACTTTTACATCAGGTTTTTTCATATGAATATTAATTTGTAAATTAAATAACATCTCAGGATGACAATAATTGAACATACATTGAGTGTTTTAGTCAATATTTTTATTGGCAAAGCCTCGTAAATGTCAAAACCAAGTTTTTTTCCTAAGCAAATTCAAAGCTGATATTTTTTTCGAAGCCAAGTCAAAGTTTCAAAGCTTTTCACACCCCTACTTGATAGTTTAAAAACAAACGTGAATACAAAATGGTATTTACTGCAGAGTTATTTTTGTTTATCTTTAAATTTTAAATGGATTACTTTTAAAATTATATTAAAATAAATAGTTTTTGTATTTATCAAGAACACCAATTACAAAAGTGTGAACTGAATGATGACAACTAAATACCTTTAGACATTGTGAGACTGAACAAAAAATAACTTCTTATTAATTAAGACACAAAAGGTCATTCACTATTCTATGTATAGGCATAATCTTTTTTTACATCCATTACTGTTTCCAGCCTGTGGCTGGGGTCACTTATTTATTCAAGTCATATATTTTACCCTATTGGCTGGTTAAGCCTGTCGTAGCTTCATATGACTTATAATCTAACCTAAGACTTGGACAGGCACAACAACGAGTCCCCGGCCGTTAATTCATCACTGTGAAAGGGTAAAGACCTATAATGAATAATATGTTGGTAGTTTCTTTTTAAATATGAAAAGATAGAGTTTATTTTCTGAAAAATTTAATTTAAAATTCCAATGTAGTGGTGTTAAAAGTGTAAAAAAAACATAATAGAGTTTTACTCCTTCCAACAAATGTGCTTATTTTCAGCAAGTATCTAAACAGCCCCATCTTGGCCTCAAGAATTTTGTTACATCGACAAAAATAATCTAAAGTCTTCTAAAAATAAATCAATACAGTCATTACTGCTTTTAACAAATTTGGTTTTAATTAATTTTCCCCCCACTTTGGTGCTCGAATGGACTAAGGCGTCAATCTTACAATAGACTGGACTTTCTCTGACGGGGAGATCATGGTTCAAATTCCAGTTGGGTGTACTGAGGGTGATTTTCCCTAAATGGTTTTTCACTCTCCCTTCACACAAATGTTGGCGCACTTCCTCTAAATTCACCCTTCCTCATCCCTAACAAAAGAGGAAACCAAAAAGTAAATAGGGAATATGTTTTACCCATACCGAATTCTCTCTTGTTTTTTGGGTTTCCTCTTATATTAAGTTTTTTTGCATGTTTCACACTCCCTCCTTGTGAACTTTGTTTGGATAAAATTAGGGTTGTCAAACTCGATACCTCAATACCCTTGATTCTTACTGATATCAAAAGAATCGCAAATCAATATTAATATTGTGATTCTCGCTCGATTCTTAGCTTTCAATAAAACTGGCAACTAAACAAAATGGCAACATTTAAAATAACTAATAATCTATTATCGCTCATACTAATTTAGTTGCTGTTTCACTTAAATGCCGGCAAATTGTAAATATATCGTAATAGCCTGAATATAGTATGATCCCGAATATAATACGACCATAACATTTTGAGGTGTTCTACATGAAAAATAAATTATCTTTAATATAATACGACCTGACATTATGACAGTATCAAGAGGTAAAAACTTAACAACTTTGACACACTTTAAAAAAAAGTAAAAGTCAAGTGAGCCTGTCAGAATATATGAATTGATTCTAAACAAACAATTGATATATAATACGTAGACTAGGGATGACATTTTTCTGTAGTATATCAATATATCTATCATTAATTGATATATCACAACGTGTATATCGAAAGCTACGATATTCCTATCAAATTAAAATGGCCACTCTCTTGTAATTATATTCTGTCGCTTTTCAATTTTTAATGTTTTATTTAGCTCTTTGAATAAGACAAGTTTAATAAAAATAGAACAAAAAGCTACATAGTTAATAAAAATTGAGCAATAAAACGTTATATTTATTTTAATTCAATAGATTATTGATATATCATTGCCAAAACTTCATCACTAATTTCTGGGGCAAGCTAACGTGCGTAGGATCAGTTATGATGGACGACTTGAAATTTTTTTAACGTGTGAAATGTGTTCTTCTTTCCACTATAAAAAATCCGCAACTTATTGAATTAATTTTGAGCTCATTTGAATTTTTAGTTTTGAAGACTTTTAGTGTGTTCAGTAAATATCTATAAGATTGTGAGATTAAAGTTTCAAGCGATCATGTGTTGTAATGGTTGAGTCCAAGTTTCGCATTGAGGGGGGAGTAGGGTATCAGTCACGTTAGATTTTACCCTACTACTCAGGTGTAGGCCAGGACAGGTCTAGTAAGCCAGTGGCCAAAACAAACCCATACTCAAAAAAACAAAGTAAAATGTCTGGTTGGGGGAAAAAAATGGGTATTAGAAAGTTAATAAGAACATGGTAATAATATAGTAAATTTTTATTTTCAGGCAACAAAGGCAAAGAACTATGACATCAGCTAAGGTACTGATAAAAAATATATATTGTTTTGATTAGAGATGTCATGATACCTATTTTACTCGATTCCAATTCTTAAGTTCAACCTCGATTTTTTTATTATTGATTCTGATTCTTGAACATTTCCTTTTTCATTATTTTTTTTCCAAACCTTATCATATAGAAAATCTAACATGCTTGATACCCTACTCCC
>CABFWO010000008.1:444162-458111 GCA_902155825.1 Timema genevievae | reverse complement strand
CTCCCTCTCAGTGCAAAACTTGGACACGACCATTACACATGGTCGCTTGAAACTTTAATCTCACAATTTTATAGATATTTATTAATATGTATTAAACACACTAAAAGTCTTCAAAACCAAAAAGTCAAAACAAAAAATTCAAATAAACTCAAAATTAATACAATAAATTGTAGATTTTAAAACAGAAAGAAGAACACATGTCACACGTTACAAAAATTTAAAGTCGTTCGTCCGCCATAACTGATCCTAAGGACGTTAGCTCACCAGAAATCAATGATGAAGTTTTGGCAACAATACATCGATAATCTGTTGAATTAAATAAATATAGCTTTTTTCGCTCTATTTTTATTAACTATGTCGATTTTTATATTATTATGATTGAACTTATCTTTTTCAAGGGGCTAAATTAAATATTAAAAATGTAAAAGTGACAAATAATATAATTACAGGAGAGCAGGCATTTTAATTCGGTGATGATAGATACATCGATATATTACAGAAAATCACCATTCCTAGTCTACGTATGTATTATATATCAAGTGTTTGTTTAGAATCGATTCATATATCCTGACAGTCTCACTTATTTTTTTATTTTTTTTTAAAGTGTGTCAAAGTTGTTAAGTTCTCTTGTTACTGTCATAATCTCAGGTCGTATTATATTCGAGACCATTTATTTTTCATATAGAACCTTAAAATGTTAGGGTAATTTATATTCGAGTCTTTACGGTAGATTTACAATTTGGTAGCATTTAAGTGGAACGGCAACTAGACTAATATGAGAGATAATCAATTATTACCTATTTTAAATGTTGTTGTTTTGTTTAATTACCAGTTTTATTGAGAGGTAAGAATCGAAGTAGCGAGGATCACAATATTAAGATTGATTCTCAATTCTTTCGATACCAGTAAGAATCGAGGGTATTGAGGAATCGAGTTTGCAAAGACATAGTTTTGATATTGTTAATTTGTATTCAAATCAACAAAATCTTAATTTACATTTAAATGCTCAAGTAGTCCACAATGTATGCAATAAGAGTTTATTTTTATTTTGTGTAAGCTACATCTTATAAATTTGAAAATGTTAGTGAACCTTAAATATGTTTTAAAAGTAATTTGAATGTGCTAAGTAAAAGATTGGAGACAAAGAAAGTATTGTCAACTTTTAAAGTCTCTACTAATAATCTGTTTTTAAATTGGTATTATCACACCTTGAGTTATATTATATGTTGCATACTAAGGGACCTTTCAGACTAATCAGGGCTCCTATCACTTATTTAATTTTCGATAAACTAATCTCTCATAAATAACTTTGAAGATATTTGTAGCATATAAGTATTAATTGTGCATTGAAACATTGCAATAGTAAATCTGTGATAGAAATTTGTTTTGATTGGGTTATTTAACTATCATCTTTTTTGTTTTATTTTATAATCATATTATGTAAATAATATTACAAGAAATGTGTAAAAAGTAGTAAATTAGTGAATCATCATCATCATCATCATCAACAACAACAACTCTTTCCAGCCTGTGGCTGAGTCAGTTTGGTCAAATGCCTCCATCTTCCTCTCTCCATCCACCATTCTTCCTCCTTTAATTGCCTTCCTTCTTCTTTCACTTGCAAACTTTCTGTTATCTGCACCTCCCATATCTTTCTTTGTCTCCCTTGCAATTTTTTTTTCCCTACATAATTCATCTCCATCATTAATATGTAGTTATCTCCTTTTCCATCCTCATTACATGACCATATTATATCAGCCTTGCTTCCTCTACTATCTAATGTACTCTCTGTACTCCACTCTTTCCCGGATAACTTCATGTTTCTCCTCGTGACAGCTAACATGCTCTTCACACACTTCATTCCCATGGCCTCCACATTCCTAATCTCTCTTACATTTGATGTCCATTGTTCCTCCTGCATATTTGACAACAGGTACAAAGTACGCCATGTAAAACACTTTCTTACACTTCTCTTCTCCATAGCAGGTCTCTTATACACCTGTAGATCAACTCCCTCTACTACTTCCCTCTTTTTATTAGATCCTCTCTCCTCCCACCCTTCACCCCAATCATGCTTCCAAGATGTTTAGTAGGTGAAATGTCTTAGTACTTTATTTCATCTAAATAAATTGTTTGTATTATATTTTAGTTTGCATTGAGTTTTAAATTGTTAAGGATAGTAAGAAACAGTTACACGCACCAATCTTAGTAAGATATTTTTCTGTTAAAAGGTAAAACACGTGTACACACTTTAGAGCCATTAGTTGTATGTAACTAGAAAGCTTACCTTGCTTTGTTCTACCATGGTAAAGTTTATAAAATAGGTTCATTCAGTCAGGGTAAGATTGTGTACACGTCTTAAAATTGTTTTTAAAGAGTGGTGCACACTATTAAGATGGAATGCGCATCTATGTGTTATCACATTATTTATTTTATTGAATTCTCTCTAAAATTTAACATACATTATGGGTGATTTTGCATGAATTATCTTTTGACAAGATGTAAATGTTACAATGTTAAAATACATACCTTTGAATATATTTTTTTTATATGGTATGATGTTCAAAATGTTAAACGTTAAGGTATTTTGGTTACATTTCCGTATTATATTTATGGAAAAAGTCACTGAATGGACTTCAAGGTGAATTAGTATAAAGGTTTGGGTTTCATAAATATTAAAGATACATTAAATTTTAAACAAACACAAATACATATGATTATAACTTTTTTCAAAAAATATTAGTTTATTTTGAACTAATGTGTTATTAATTTCAATACAGATTCACAGTATATTTTGTAGCAAGCTAATGACAGCTAAATAACACTCAAGAGTATTTTTGACTATGTATTTGTTCATATCTATTCCATCATTTCACTATTGGGCTCTTTTAATTTATTATGAAAAAATACATAGCCTATTAAGTTTTTGAATGATTTTAAAAACAATCCAACAAAGTAATGTTCTTCTAAGATATAGGAATTATCTTAAGTGAAATTTAGAACTACTGAAGTGTATAATTTTTATTTGTTTTAATCGCTAGCTGTATTGTAAAGTTTTAAATGGGGAGTTATATTCTAAATAATTTATATTTGTGACAAATAATAAAATTATGTATATTGATTTGATGCATGACTTTCTTATTAATCAGCCAATGGCTATTATTTTTGGCAATATATTTAAGGTGTTGGTTTATATTGTAAATATTAAAAGATTAAAGATTCAAAAGAAAATTTAAAAATCGGATTTGGTCCATTTCTAGTGAAAATGCTAAAAAAAATTCCTATTTGAAATTAAAAAATTTTTATTTTATTTTTTTAATCTCAAATATATCCTTAAGTATTTGAAGGACCAATTCCTAGTCTTATCCTCCAAAGCCAATTAGCATTAAAAGAACCAATCAAGTATGGTGTTACATAAATTACATGCAAAGTAAATTATTGATAATATACAAATGGAGTACAACTCTCCATAAAATAACCACTTATATTTTTACTGAGGAAGCATACAGTAGCCCCATGGCTTCTTTGGTGCTGACTGACAGTTCACAGCTGACTTCTGACAGTCAATATTTAGGTATATACCTAAATTTTGACTGTCAGAAGTGACAACTGCTAAAGACATGTTTTTTGCAGATCATATGGTTCGGCGTAGGGATACATAATTTGGTCTGGTAGCTTTTCAAAGCCGTCAGAAGTCCGCTGTGAACTGTCAGTCAGCACCACAGAAGCTAAAACTGAGGTATAGTGTCCATAACTGATGGTTGTTCTTATCCAGTGGTTAACTTATCAGTACTGTAACAGCACGGTGTAAAAGCATGCCTAAACACTTAAATTTCTTACCTCAATGTTTCTTAAGCTGTAAAAAACATAAAATCTTATTTATAAACTGTATATCGTTGGCAAAATTTACTCTGGACCAACATTTTCAAATGTGTTTCTATTACTGTTTAGCAAGTTGTATCAAATGTTTAAATATAAAATAAAACTATAATAAATAATTTAGTAAAAGTAAAATATAACTTAAACTGAAACCATAGAGTAGTAATATTTGACTAATCATTTATATAAAATATGAAAGACGGCAGGAAAGTGTGACAGGAACCAAAATTCCAAACAAGACGTGTTTGTTCTTCTGTTTGCTCTTATCGCTCTTTCCTGTATCTGCTTCTATGTAAATAAATTACCTATGAAGTAAAGAGGTTTTCTTAGAGACCAAATAATATTTAATAGTAAATACATGTATAGTTCATCATAAAGAGAAGTAGAAATGTTAATCTAATAAAAAAATATACCTTGTTCTAGTAGTTATGTATTGTACAAAATATGTAATCCACCTCTAAGAAATCATATCAAGTGACAATTATTTTAGTAAAAAAAAAAACTTCATTTGAATTAGCGTATTGACTCGAATATGGTACAGCCTCGCACATATTATGGACCTAATATTTTGAAGGTGTTTTAAATGAAAAATTAAAAGGTCTCAAATATACCTTGAGATAAAAACTTAACAAATTTGACAGTTTTATTTTTTATCTTTATGAGCTTCTTCTCATTCCCTCATTTAATTGAGACACTGAGGAAGCCTTTTTTTCAACACAACCATTCATTTGCAGATCATCCCTATGCCACGGGTGATTATTAAATATTATTAGCATAGTAAAGACTGCCACCAACATTGACCTACTGAAAACAGTTCAGTGACATTGAAGGGAGGAAATCCTCTCTTGCTTTGTTTTGAGTTTTATCATAAACGTGCACGATAATTCCCGTCGGCCAGTACAGTTCCAGCAAGCTGCAAATTAGCCCTCTTTAGAAATAAGAATCTGTGTGTTAAGCTGTGCATAAAATACAAATAGAGCTTTCGGAAATACGTTATTAGGGTAAAATTATTGCACTATATTCTGGTCAATACGTTAATTATTGAAATAGTATATTAAATGTTATACTGTTCACCTTTAAAGTTAAATTTTATTTTTAAATGATCCAAACATTTAGGACATTGCATCCTCAGGAATATTTAAGAGATTATTTGAAATTATGGGGTTGCATACTGAAATGGATCATAAAAATGTATTATTTTTTCTTACAAGTAGGAGACTTATTTTATTTATATTCTTTATCAATTGGTTTTATATTTTGAAGTGTTATGAGTAGAAGATGTACTACAAGCATTTGCATATATTTTGTTATATTTTAAAAAGCTATTCGTGTAAGTTCATTTTTACAGTTACAAACATTTAAAAATGTTCAAATATATTATAAATGTTATTATGTTTATTGAGAGAAAAATGTATTGGATCCATCGCATGAAAATCTGTCGAATCAATTTCGAGGGCGTTTTTAACATGGTTTTCCTTGATATCAAGTAGCCAACGACAAAACACTTTACTTTACATCCATTACTGTTTTCAGTCTGTGGCCTGGGTCAGTTTTTTATTCAAGCCATATATTTTCCACTATCAGCTTTCTGGGCCTGCTGTAGCTTCGTATGCCTTATAAGCCTTATAATCTAACTTAAGATTAGGAGAGACAAAACATCAAGTCCCCGGCGTTAATTCATCACTTTGGAAGGGTAAACCCACATTTCACCAATAATACATTTTTTGGCTATGCCGGAAATCAAACCTGGGACCCTTAGCCCAGTAGGCAGGCACGCTTCCTACTTAGCTAAGGTGAATGACAACACTTTTTTTTTATATTTAAAGCTTATCTTTTTCTTATCTCTAGTAAACTCATCTTTGAGTTCTACAAAAATGTAGGGCAAATTTAGCTTTTTCTATTAAATTAATTAGATACTGTAAAATTCCCCTACACTAGTGATCCAAAAATTTTTCTTTACTTAAAATATACATGCATAAAAGCTGCTTTCTTAGTCATTGACTCATGTGTGAAGTTACAGAGCGTACATCAGTGGCAGGTTTGTCCAGGCCCCTCAAGGCTGTTTGAGGTGAAAGTTAAAAATTGTCGATCTAGATATATACATTTTCCTCCATATATTTCTCTTAGAATGATTGTCAGAAACACCAAATATAACTAATTAGTGTGTTTCAAGAGTTTAAAAGTTCAATTTTAAAGGGGAACTCACACCTTTAACATTGTTGGCTTGTGGTTTTTAAATGCACATGGCCGTGGTACTTCTAATATTATTATGACAAGCTGCCTTTGTTTTAAATGTTTTAATTTATCTAAGCCTATGTGACCGCAAGGTTTTCAAATCTGAATTGAATTCAAATCTTTGTTTACCAACTCTAATCGAATCTGAATGGAACATTTAAAGTGAAAATGTTTTGAATCCAAATGGAATATTTTACACTTAAATAATGTTTCATATTTTATGTTTTTTTTTTAATTGAGTCCATAAAAATTGCATTTAGGAAATTAATGAAATATTATGAAATTTAGAAATTTCTATGCTCAACTAATGTGGTGGTTTGTTAAAATAAATAATTGTGGATACATCTCTTAACTCACTTACCTGAAATGTCTCAAAGAAAGTGTTGATAATATTTTAATAACAAATAGATATTATCTTTCAAGTAAAAAAAAAAGTTAAATTACTCAAAAATAACTACAAAAGTTAAACTTCAGATTCAGATATAGAATTAAATTCCATCGAGTCCTAGTTTTGGATCTAATAAGATTTTAAGTTGTATATGAATATTAGTTGGCGAGTTCAAATTCGAAATTCCGAAGCTCCTTTTTTTTTATTGCTTTGTCTTTAAAGTTTAAATTCTAATATTACTTGTGTTTCCAACTTTAATACAAAACATTTTATTACAATAATTGAAATTGTTGAAAGATACTTATGCCTAAAGCAATGCACAAAAGGAGTCCAAATTCCTGATTTCCGACATCTATCAGTAAACGTGTATCATAAATATTTTCACACTTCGAAATCAAGAGCCATACCTTAGTAAATCGCATTTACATTTTATTCTTAGGTGTATGTACTGTTATGTAATAATGTTTCAGTGCATTATTAAACTTATCCGTGTTTTCAGAGGTGTAACTAGGGTTGGTGGCACCAATTAAATACTGTTCTTTAAAATTTTGCTGATTTCATTTATTAGAACTCAATCTGGTAAAGTGTTTAAACACTGATTACAAAAATAATAAAAACAAAATACACTCTTATTGTTAAATCAATGCTAATAAACTTGGTGCCTGGGGCATTTTCCCCACTTGCTTCACCCTCGTTACACCACTGAGTTTTTATATTCTAAGAAAGTTTGGTCTGAAATTAAAATTAATCCCATATAGTTGAGTTCCTAGAAACCATCAAACATATGAAATAGGCAAATGGTATTTTGTAGTCACTAATTTCAAAGAATTTTTTTACTATACATACTGCAACATGTGTCTTAGTCCGAGATGGTCAAGAGTGTTACTTTGTTTGTGTTTTGCACACAATGATCACCTTTTATACACGTCTTCAAGATTGAAATAAAATACAAATTATTTATGAAAATGTAACAATTATTTGCATTTTTATTTTATGTTCCTTTCTGTATGATTGCCTCTTGGGTCTAGTGATCCAAGTTTCTGGATACAGATGCAGAGGTCCTGGGTTCGATCCTCAGCGCTTTCAGAATTTTACTGTAAATCATTGGGTCTGGAATGGGGTAAAAGTTGGCCTCATGAAGATAAATGAGGAGCTACCCTTGAATAAATGAGTAGCAGCTTCAATTTATAAAACTTAGAATAGCGGGAGAGGGGTAATTGTGCTGACCACATGACACCCTTTATCCGCATATGTTGACACTATTATCACTGATGGCGGTGGCCGCCACTTTGTTGCTATAACTAGTTTACAGGTTTATGCAATGGAGCTTTCCCTCTTTCCTGTATAATGTAAATATTAGGTTTTACATCCTCCCTCTCCCCACACAAATAAAGGGTTATATAATGTAGGCCATTGTTTCACCCCTCATTTTTAGCCCAAACTTCAAGTAAATGTTTGCATATACCCATAAATTGCACTAGCTTCATAGTTTACCTAGTTTAAAATGAAAGTTCAATAGCTATAATGAAATAAGGGAGCTAGCAACTTGATTACATTTGTTTAAATGATAAACTTTGTGTTGTAGTCTTTATGTCCAAACATCATTTAGGTAAAAAAAACAAAACTTGTAAGAAGTATTCCCATACCCTGGTTTTGGTAGAAATCTAATTCTGGATGTCTTATTTGTACCTAAATCCTACTGTATGGCAGTATTTGGTCAGATAAAGGACTTTATAGAACTGGAGTACCTATAAAGTCGGTACAAAATAAGGCCTTCCAACCCAGAGCCATAAGCAGGTAGTTTGTAAGGGAGTTTTCAGTAATCAATTTTTACAGGGATGTGGGAGAACAATTTTTTTAATTCAAAATGGAAATATAAAAAAGTATCTAGACATGAGACGAGAAAACTTCTCCATGGTTATTTGATGTATTTATGGATAAGTGTGTGAGGGATGCTTGTGAGGACGTGGTTGGTGTACAAATTGACAACGTGGATGCAAAAGTCCTGTTATATGCAGATGATGCCATATTAATGGCAGAATTAAAGTGACTTTCAGAATGCATTAAATCATTTGAATACGACAGGAAGAATGGATCTTCGTATAAATGTCTCCAAAACTAAAGTGATTGTTTTTTATAAGTACAGATTAGGAAATGATTGTCAGCTTAGTATAAGTGGAAAACTGTTAGAACAAGTGAGTGCTTTTGTGTGTCTGGGCAGAATGTTTAGTAAAAATGGAAGTATAGAAGGTGAAATCGACAAAAGGGTGAATCAAGAAAGATCATTTTTCTGTGAGGGGTCTGCTAACAAATTCTGAAGGGGTTTGGACCCTGCCTTTTCTTTCAAACTTTTCATAGATTGCAAATAATGTTTTGAGTAAGTAGGTATGTTGAGATAATGAGTTGGGGAAGGATGGTAAACCTTCATGCATAAGCTACACTTTTGTTATTTAAGCTGCCCTTTTCTTATGGTGATTCCTCAATTAGGATTTTACAGCTGATAACAAGAATGTTTGCTTCATTTTCAACACTCATAACTTCTTTATTTAAACAAGTTGATTTAGGCTAGAATAGTAAAACTTTCTACAAGCCTTCAAGCTAAATGATCGTCTGGACGTAAGACTTCTACACAAAGTTTGTCATTCGAACAAAATTAATCAGGTTTTTAGCGACCTTATTTCATTATAGTTCTCTAACATTGAATATAACATGGCTTTACAAGCTAAGAGCCAACTTTAACTATATTGTAATATAGACTATAGTAATACTTCATAAAAGCCTATAACCTAAATGATAATTTGAATGTATAACTACTACACTAAATTTACCATTCAAACGAATGCAACGAAGCTACCTTTTTTCATTTTAGCTATCAAACTTTAAATATAATATTGTTTCTGAAACCATTATAAAAGCTAATAACCAATTTTAAATATATTGTATTACTGGCAGAATGTAAACAACTACATAGCTACATATTTTAATATATTAAAGATTTTATTATTATTTGTACAATATTACCTTTAAAACTGAATTGTATATTCTTTAATGTAAATGTGTCTTCAGTCAAGTGGGGCATGATACTTCCCTATTTTTTAAAAAATACTTGTATTCACCAGACACACATTTTTACACAAGAACATTGAAAGAAGCCGTTAAATCTGTCCCCTCGCTAGCAAGCAGACGAAAAACTTTAGCGTCCTGATTTAGTCTGTTGCAAGGGGTGTGTTTATGTCCATCCAGTATAGTATAGAGATCACTGCAGCTCACACGACTAGCGATCCTAAATATCCCGACGAGCCTACTCAGTTCTATCAACCGACCAGATGCCCCAATGAGAGGAGTCTCGCCCCGTAAGATAACTATTTTAGAATAACTAAACGTAATGAACTACAGCCAATGTGAACCCAGAATTTCAAAGCAATAGCTTTTTTAGAATGATAGCTGGAATATCTAAGAGAAGTAGAAAACTTTTAATATTATATATGTATGTATAATCTATTAATATATATATAATTTTATACATATATATTATATCAAAATATGTCTAATATCAGAATAGTTGTTTTTATCTTATTTTAGTATTATAGTTATTATGAGTGTTTAACTATCTTTAATTGCCTTTCATGTAATATATAGAGTAATGTCTCGCTTAATTACACAACCTAAATTAATACTAGATTAGTTATTTATCTTTAGTTTAAATTTCAACCTTATTGTGTATGTTTAATTGTAAATTGTATAGGTACATTTTGTCTTAACTTAATGTGATTTTTCAAACATAATTTCTTATCTATATCCCCCTGAATATTCCTTGTTCGATATGGTTTTCATTAACGATCTATAAAGCTAATCAATGCTGTTCTCAATAAATAAAAGCCTAGTAATAAAATAATATTTATGACCATACTTTATTCCTTTTGCTATGAGAAAGTGTAAATTTGATGGTCTTACAACTTATCTTCTTTATCTATAATCACAAACAATCAACATCTTTGTATTTGATCCTTGATCAAGACGTTCTCGAAATAGTTATATTTCTATATTCTGATCTAAGTGATAAGCTAATTTATTATACGTGACTGACTCTGAACATGAAAATATTCAACCTTTCGGGAATGTATTGTAGAATTAGATTACCAATTTATCTCCAAAGAAACCTTCTCAATCTTAAGAACTCCAAACTACAACTTTCTCACATTAACCTTAAACAAGAATATTCTACACATTATTGGCCAAAAGTGTATCTTATTTCACAACGTGAAAGCTATCTTCCAAGTTTGTTGGAACCTCGACAAAAACATTATTTCTTCTGGCGTGGGGTAAAACGTTGGTTTCCAGATGCGGAGTTCCTCAGGCAATTTGAAGGTCCTGTTATGTTTCCAGACAAAGTATCTTCAAAATGGAAGCTACCCCCTTGGAGTACGAAGATTGCGCCAGTCGAGAAAAATGTACGTAACATGATTTTGAATTTTGGGCCACAGCATCCAGGTGCACACGGTGTTCTGCGCCTGATCCTTGAGTTGGAAGGAGAGACGGTTGTTCGGGCTGACCCTCATATCGGTCTTCTTCATCGCGCCACAGAGAAGCTCATTGAATACAAAACATACACGCAGGCGTTGCCGTACTTTGATCGACTCGATTACGTATCTACGATGTGCAATGAGCAATGTTTCTCACTGGCAGTAGAGAAACTACTCAACATCGATATTCCCCGTCGAGCCAAGTACATAAGGGTTCTGTTTGCAGAGATCACCCGTATCATGAATCATAGCTTGGCGGTGAGTGCTCATGCGTTGGATATTGGCGCATTAACGCCACTATTTTGGTTGTTTGAAGAGCGAGAAAAGATGCTTGAGTTCTACGAGCGTGTGTGTGGGGCTCGTATGCACGCTGCGTACATTCGTCCTGGTGGAGTTGCTCAGGATCTGCCCCTTGGACTTCTGGATGATATATTTGATTTTAGTTGCAAGTTTGCCGAGAGGCTCGATGAAGTGGAAGACTTGCTCACGACCAATCGTTTGTGGGTTGCACGGACAAAATATATTGGAGTTATCTCTGCCGAGGATGCACTTAATTATGGTTTTAGTGGCGTCATGTTGCGAGGTTCTGGAATCAAATGGGATCTACGTAAAGTTCAGCCTTATGATGCGTATGACAGTATGGAGTTTGATGTCCCAGTCGGAAAGTACGGGGACTGTTACGATAGATACTTGTGCCGGATGGAGGAGATGAGACAATCGCTGAGAATTATCAATCAGTGTCTCAACAACATTCCTCCTGGTGAAATCAAAACTGATGATATGAAGGTGACCCTTCCGTCAAGAGCTGAAATGAAGATCTCGATGGAGGCATTAATCCACCATTTTCTGCTATTCACTCAAGGATACACTGTACCTCCTGGCGTCACATACACTGCAGTGGAAGCTCCCAAGGGAGAGTTTGGTGTGTACCTTGTTTCTGACGGAAGTTCCAAGCCGTATCGTTGTAAAATAAAGGCACCATCTTTTGCACATCTAGCGGCTATTAATAAACTTGGGAAAAATCACATGATAGCAGATATAGTAGCCATTATTGGAAGTCTCGATATAGTGTTTGGGGAAATAGATCGTTAGTTACTAATTAATACATTTACAACATTGTTAAGTCTGATCTATTCAAATAAAATATATCATTACAGATGTATAACCTGAATTGTTCATGTAATAAATATTCTATGATAAAAAGTAAGAACGGTATACACGATAATAGAAACTGAAATCGATTTTATAAGTAAATATGTGTAGGCCTGTGAACTAAGACTTTATTTATTTATACACCAACAAAAAGTTTGCAATTATATAATTGTTTAAAAAAAATCTTAGTTAAAATCCGTTTTAAAAATTAATTGAATTGCATATCTCTTTCCAATGTTTATCAATGAACATAGCATAATTTAGTAAACTGCTTTAAAGTTAAGCCACATATTATGTTAAGTAGACCACCTACTTCTTTAATGAACTCTATATATTATCCCTTACAATTATAATAATCGTACAAGTGCCAGCATTAAGCCAACTACCGAGTCGAAGGTGGCTGCGTTATCTGATAGCTCGTGATCTTAATAAAATTACACATTTGTAGCCGAAGATTTCCACACGTCCATCAAAGAATCTGCCTTAAAATATGAGTGAAGAATGACCCTGAGCACGGGACGAATCCTGGATAACTCGGTTATTGGCGTACTAAGCCAAAGTTCCCTGGTTCGATTCCCGTGTCCAGGTGTCATTTTTCAATTTTCAGAATTTTTAAACTAGTCACTAACACCAAAGCTATAAAAAGTAAACCTATCCTTGGCTCAAAGAAAATTGTTTTAAACATCCTCTAAAAACCACGTTTAATAGACTACCACTTTTTTTTAAAAAACTTCTAACTTATTAGGTACTTTTAACTTCATACATTAACTTCATTCAAAACCATTCGATAGTTTTCATTAGAATACTGTTTTTGACAAACACTTTTTTAGTTTGTAATTTGTAGATTGCTTTTGGTTAACAACTGAAGATAAGAAGGGCTAGGAAAATTACGAAAGAAAAAGCTAATATAATTAGTATTGAATTACGCTGTGACTTGTGAGAAGACTTTGTTGTATACGATTGTACGGACACCAACTAGTCAACTTACACATGCATATCAAAGGAAACGGTTCCTAAGCTTTCATTAATGTTACAAAATAGTTACTTTTAGTGTTTGTATGTAATTCATTAAAAAAAAATTGCTGTTCAGAAATTCTATGTTTCCCCATTTAATCGAAAAGAAATTATGGATAAATTTGATATTTACGATAACTTAAGTAAAAATGTACAAGCAATGAATATTTTTCTCAACCCCTGCAATGAAGGGTACCTATTTATATGTTCAATCCCTGCACGAGCAGGCCTGCAGGGGTCTGTTCTCTGCCACTGTCTTTGTGTACAAAATATTCATTCGTAATAGGCTGTTTTAAATTAAAGCTACCTACAAGTTTATGTTGTAAAGTGAATTCTAAAATTAAAATTACATATTTTCATTGGTACTGTAAGCCCCCTCGAGTTTTTTGTCTATTTTGCATATTCCCCCCTCCCCCAAATATTAACACAAATGGCAATGTAGTAAACATCCATGGCCGGGTTATAGCTTATAAGTTATAAATCTTCAGTAGAAAAGAGATCAATTCCAAAATTTTAAAAATGTTCCATCTCCACGGAACTTAACACAGTCCTAGTAAAACACACTATCACCATCCAGATATAGCACCCAAGAAAATTCTAATGTTCACTAAATACTATTAGGGTATTTTTCTGCAGTGGTGACAGTACATATCAAACTTTCCTTCACCGTACCACTGCGCACTAATACGTGTCACTAGTACGAGTACATCCCGTCAGTGGCGCAGGAACAAGGGGGTACGGGGATAAATTTTACCCCC
>CABFWO010000008.1:350510-438918 GCA_902155825.1 Timema genevievae | reverse complement strand
ATCAAGCTATTCCCTCATAGATGAAAGGTCGTTTGATCGACTATCTGGTCAGTTACATTCAGGAAAAGTATTTTTATGAAAACCTCGAAGCATTGACCACCATAAAAAAATAATTGAATATGCACCAAACCAAGAACATTAACATGACTGATAAATAACATCTTATTGATCTACAGACTGATGCTTCTTTATAAATCAAATTTAAAAATATATTTTTGTCAGAGATTTGGATTAGTGTTCAACAAGAATACCCAACATTAAGTGAAGAGGCTATGAAAGAGCTCATACCGTTTGTACCTATTGACTTATGAGAAACTGAATTTTAGCTCTGGTAATTATGAAGGTTAAATATTATGTTAGACCCGATCTCGCCAAAGAACTGTAAGTTGCCCTTTTTGATATTACTCCTTGTTAGTAATCTTTGCGTTCAGAAACAAGAACATCCATCACATTAAGTATCAACATTACCTACCAGCAACCATTAAATAAATGATTAGTTACAAATTAATGTCACTAATATACTCATAAGAATTTATTCAATTGTTCTAATTTTAATGCTTTCTTCTTTTCCTTACAAAATGTTAACATATGCATGTACGTAAATATACGCAAGGTAATACGAACACCAAACAAACAAAATCTTTTTATTCATATCGTACTACGTCAGGGAAGGGAGGGGTATGTGACTTTCCCATGTGGATGTAAATGGGATCACAGGGGCAAAACGTTTGAGAACCGCTTAGTTGTTGTTATTGTATGAGGAATCTGGAATCATGGGACTGGGGATATTTTACCATTTGGACACTAGAAAATTACCTTTATAAAAAAAATTGTAAGCAAAGTTACGTCAAGTTTATACTTCGAAAACACGGTTTTGTGTACTCTACGCATTCAACATATTTTTAATGTATTTAGTTTTAATCTAGTTTTTATATATAAGTAGAACATATATATTTCTTGTTAAGAGGGCCATAGTAAAAGCTGTCGTGTCGTATGAAGTGATTAATATATCTGCTAAACTGATAATTGGAGCTAATATATAAAAAGTTAAGACGACTATAATATCTATAATTTCAGTGCCCTTTCTTCTTAGAACCAGCCATGCCATTGAATAATACTTATACTTTCAGGCCGGCCGTGTAACAGCTCATTATAATTTAAAACCTGACTGATTAATACAAATATTACTTTTTAAACATTCAAAACTCATATTGAGTTTGGTAACTTCTTAAGTATGTTTTCAAAACATTAGTTTAGAGTAAAAATATATTTAATAAAATAGGGTTTTAGCATTCAATTTACTCAAGTTGATAGAAATAAATCTCCTCATTGTGGCATATAGATTATAGTGAAGAGCTTAGTACAATTTTTTGAAACAAACATAATGTAAGAAAATTAAGATCTCACTTTTTACCCTGTTCAACAACCATTCTATTGCATGATTTAGAGATACCTGCTGATGGTAGCAGATCTTCATGAGAGTTAATTTGTTTAATTTTTGCAAGAGTCCAAAACTCTCCTTTTATTATAGAACCATTAAAATCTCTTTTAAATAACTTTTAGAGCTATTTCAATGTTTCAAAAGCACTCGTTTTTCCTGGTAATAACTTCAAAATTTTGCATAATGCCATAGAAAAACCGATATTTTGATTAACATTAATTGCATTATTATTAGTCGTCGAAGAAGTAATATTGCTTTTTAAGTAGATTAATTTTAACACACAATAATGCTATTATTATTATTATCATCATTATAGGTACTGTATTTTATTAATGCCCCTGATGTGGTTACTATATTTCACAAGTAGAAATACAAAATTATCCTATAGTACGGTAATTATATTATAAGAAAGAATTAACTTTAAATATATTATATATCACATTTTACAGTAGAATAATTCCAATTCACAATTATTATTGTTATAATTATATACTTGAAAATGTTGGTTTTAATAATAATATAACAATACGTCCAGCTATTAACCACCTTTTCGTTTTTAAACTCAACCAAACAAAGACAACTAGTTTCTATCAATATCGCTGAATCTCTCTTTTAAATGGATTTAATAAATTCCACCACTTGGCTGCGCTTTTCTCTATATTTCATTCTAGCAACCCACGTTCTCCACAGCCTCAAGTATTCTCATTTCATTTTATTCGTGACGTGTCGTTCAAGGAAGGAGGTTGTATCGGACTAACGAGCCGCGCAGAAGAAGCATTTGCATCACTTTCTCGTTCCGCATGAAAGACCACTTTGGTAGAAGAGCATTATTCAAAGTTAAACCTAAAAGAAAGTATGAGTATTAGTGCCAGTTTGGCATTTAGTAAACCCGACAACAGTAAAGAAAATCTTTTAGAAAGCATGCCAGGTTTGAATTATAGGTGAGTACAATCACCCTTGATTTGGTAATAGACATTGTTATTCTGTCCACCATTTTGTAATTTTGAATACTTTTATTTTCAATAATAATAAAATGTTTATTAAATGCTCCTACAAATTTTTAAACGAGTGGCTCTTGGTTCATTTAGTTGTTTTTTTTCCAAGGTGTCGATCTATATTTAATGCTCTCCTTTGTTTTTTAAAATTTAACTTGCTATTTTATTTGTTTACACTCAACCATTTTTAGGCAGACATTACATTATTTAGGCAAAATAAATAGGGTACAGCACGTTTACACGTTGTTTTGAGAAACTATACATGATGTCAACTGGGTCACGAAAGTCCCGAAAAGTTACTAATGGCAAAAAAGGTCAGTCATTGAAAAGTCGTGAATTTTCAATATTTTTGTCATAAAGTCACGAAAATATTTTTGTTTGAATTACCTGCGAACGCGTCGAATGTTGAGCCACACACTACCCATGAAGCCATGCACTAGCCGCAAGTTTCCCGATTGTTTTTACTGTGATACCAAGGACAAGTCTAGTTATTTTAATTTTGAGTTTAAGTGAATTATGCCTCTTTATGCATTACATAATGTTCGGCCGATTACCGAAGGAGTTTTTTTGGTCAAAAAGTTGCTAATTTTTGTTTCTCCAACTCTGTAGACACTCTGTTATAGTTTTAAATTAACTATCTTGTGGTGTTATTAATGATTAAAAGCTGTATCCGAATGGTAAAGTACACTTGATTTAATGCAGACTTGATAAATTTACACCTTACACACACTTGAGATTGATGACTGCAATAGACTTTGAACGGCAAACTACCCTTTACACGCCCTTGAATCCGCAGTGCTGCTTCCTACCAGTGATCTTAGAAACTATTTTAAACATATATCAGCAGGGAATGAAAACTAATACAACGTTTTAATATACATTCCTGCTTCTTTTCACTAGACATTTCCAACACAACACAAAAACAGTACCGGTATAGTTAAAATACTTTTATCACACACAGATCACATTACTCTAATAGACGAAAAATTAAACAGTTGACAGTCAAACTCAGCATCAACGGCGTGTCAAGGGTAACTTGCTGTCACCCTTGGTCTCAAGGGCTTGTGAGAGGTGCATCGGCACACTTCGTGACTATTCGGACGGTTCTGCACTTGATCATGTGATTGCCAATGCAACTATCAAGTGAACGTCAAGGGTTGACGGCACATGAAGTAGACTCTTTGGATACAGCTTAAGATGGGGTGCTAGTGAGCGTGAGTTTAGGGCAGTATTTTCGAAGTTTTATAGCATAAACATTTGGCCAAAATAAATCAAATATTTCTTCTATAGAATCATAGAGTTTAGTTTTCCGCACATGATAATCTCAACAGTCCTTGAATATTTGTCAAGGGTGTCCTGGAATTTAGTGACAACTTTTTCTCTGCATTTAAAAAGTTTGTCACCAAATGCCGCTATGCTTATGAGAGATATTCAAGAACTCTTGAGATTAGCATGTGCAAAAAGCTAAACTCTATGTTTCTATAGAAGAAATATTTGATTTATTTTGGCCAAAAAATGTTTATGCTATAAAAACTGCAAAATTAATGCACTAAACGGGTGCTCACCAGCACCCCACCTTAAGACTCATAAAGTCTGCCAGAAAAACAATTTGATTGGTTTTTAAATAACTTCACCTGCCTCAGTGGTGTAGTTGGCTAATGTGCTAGTCGTGTTGAGCTCGACTGCAAAGGACGGGAAAATCGAGGTTTGAATCTCTGTCGGGTGAATTGGGAGTGGTTTTTCCTAAATGGTTTTTCACTCTCACTCCACGCAAATGCAGGTTCACTTCCTTTAAATTCAACCTTCCCAATTCCTAATCCATCAGTGTAATTAGTACTTAAGCGTATAACCCGAACGAGTAGTAAGATGTGGTGCTAAATAAAATTTAAATAACTTGAAAAAGGCCTAGTGTTAAAATGTATCTTATTAGATTAACTTGCTATATTTGACAAAATCACACCACTTCAAAATTTAACAACAATTTATCCCGGCACAGATTTTATCTGATTGCCAAACCCTTCCTTCACCTCTGACAAGACGTGTATTAATCACAACTTGTGGATGTGAGGAATGCCAGGCCTCCATCGTGGTTCGGATCCCACGTTAAACTGTAGGTCCTCCATTTCATCTAACAATCACCCTTCCATTACACATTAGCGTAAGTGCGTATAATCCGAACGAGTAGTAAGACGCGGTGCTAATAATAATTAATAATAATAATTATAATAATTATAATAATTATAATAATTATAATAATTATAATAATTATAATAATTATAATAATTATAATAATTTAATATATATATATATAATATATATATATATATATATATAATTATAATTATTATAATAATTATAATTATTATAATTATTATAATTATAATAATATAATAATATAATATAATATAATAAAAAATTATTTAATTTCAAATACGTTTTAAATGTCTTGTACAGATTCATGTCTTTTTGATGGAAATAACTAGTTAATAAATATTAATTCATCTAAATTTTTATTTTTATAACGCTGGAAAGCTATGTAAAGCTTGGTTGATTATATTTTTTACTATAGTCACATGGTTGCTGTAGACTTTAGTGTGTCTCACAATACCCTATTAGATAGGTGAGTAGTAGATATTGTGTGCTACAAGGGCATGTCGGCTAAATATTCCTGGTCTTCTACGAGCAGGGGCGGGTATGTAACACACCTTCTGAAGGTGGGGCACCGTGCGAGTGCTGTTACTTCATCCCGGTGAGATGTTGCACGACGATTATGATAATAACCTAACTTAAGCCTTGAATCAACCAGACACTTTTTTAAAAGAAAGTGTAAATGAACTTCAACCTTTAAATGTACCAATTGAGGCTTAATTATGGGGTGCAACATCGTTTGTCCTTAAGGAGTCATTTGGCTACTTGCCAGCCTTTTTGGTCTAGTGGTCAACATGCCTAGTGTTTTAAATGTAATAAATAAACTTAAACTTTTATATAAAAAGGATATTTGCGGTGTAATCAATAAGCGATCATTCTTTATGTAGAATAAAAATCTTATTTTAAAGGAAATATATTTTTTAGTTAAAAAGACATGTTTTGTAAAATTATAAATAATCGTGTAAAAAAATTTGAATATTTTATTGATATGATGAGATTAATAATGGGAAAATAACCATAGATATGTATATTGCTATCACCAGGGCCCAGAAGTTGACATTTCATCTTTTTTCTGTGACGGCAATCACAGTGGTAACTTGAATTTATAAACACATTTTATGACACCCTGATATCGAAAACGTGACTTTTACTAGGCATTTTTTTTCTTTCATAGGCCTCCTTAAAGGATTTCATTCTATGCCATTTTGTGACTTTTTTGCAGCTTTTTTTTGCCATTTTGCTTGTTTTTATGCTTATCATGCATCTTGTCATTTTTAGAATCATTACATAAAAATCGTAACACACAACGAGTAATCTATTAATGCACAAATTCATTTTTTCCATTTACTTTAAGCATTCATTTTTCCTGTAATTATTGTGAGGGCAAGGCATAAAACATTGAGCATAACCTAATGTTTTCTGACAGAAAAGTACTTAAATGTGCACATATTTTTAGATTCTTATCTTATTTATAATGTTTCAATGGAAAACCCCATTGCCTGAAAAAGGGTTGGCTAGCTTGGAATTTACAAAGGACAAGAAATGTAAAGCATTATTTACATCAGCAATACAGTCACAATTGTTTTATTAGTTTAGTAGATTTTGTCTATTAAAATTTTACATCTTTTGTTAATTAATGTACTCACATCTATTCAAACTATCTCTAAATGAGCAGATTGCCGAAAGTCGCACAATTCTACCATTTATGGCAGTTAGTTAACGAGTTTGTTGAAATTTTTTTCCATGGATGTGAAAGTATTTTGTAAACTTTGAGTTGACAGTCTAAGCAGAATTTTTTTTCTGTTACTCAGCATATTGGTCATGAGAAATGTGTGCTTTAGAACGGGCAGCAACAAACGAATTAACTCAACGACTGCTATTCCAAAGTGCATCATCCCCTAAAATCAAATCATTACCTTTCAATCATGAGTTGCTCGAAGTCTTGTTATCAACTAAGATTCTGCTCTTAAAACTAAATCCTCCTAAATTTAACGAGTTCTAAGAAAGACAAACGAATCCTTCTGTTCTGGACGAATTTACTGTGTGTGAAAGAGCTATGTTAGCATGTGCTATGAGAAAACTATAGATTAATTAATATGAACTAGTGTATGTGGGAAAAAAATATGGGTATCACTTGAATTTTAAATGTATTATTTGATTTTTTAAGAGCATCTTTTGTATTATTGAAGACATCAAAACATGGTTTTTAAGTATATCTTTTTTTGTTTAGAGGGCATTTTTTTTAAATTTTGAGTACATTAGAGCATTTTTTAATTTTGAGAGCATTAATACACAATTTTTAAGGACATCAACTTGGGGGCCGTGACTATCACTAAAGTCTCCAAAAAATGCTCTAATAGCAAAATAGTCAAAAAACCCTGTCAAAAATCAACCTCATTGCCGTTGAAACGCAGATTTCGTAAGTGACTAATAGATAGCTCTAAGTGTTGGCCTACTGTGCTGTCCAAATACCTACGAAAATGTTTTAATATTATTTAAATGCTAGCACACTATCAAAATACAGCAATGCCTCAACTTTTACCATTTCAAGTTTTGTCGTTTGCCTCGCTCTTTCTTTACACTTCGGCACCATCTTGTTATTTAAGTCATTGAATAAAAGTTGTTCAGTTTGTTTTTTAAAACTGCCTGTATAAAATCTCCTTTACCTTGATTAACCACATTATTACTACTGATATTTTGATTAAAAAACCCAAATTTTTAATACCTAATGCATTTGCAAGTTATATAAAGGCTATACTTCGACTTTTGTAAATTTTTTACTTTCGTTGATGACTTGCGTCCTTTCTAACTTCTTTGGTTCCGAGCTTGTCGAAATAATGAGGTATCGCAGTAATAATTTTGAATTGCATCTCTGGAAATATTTGCTAGGATCTGAATAAACCTATTATCTTTATTATATTTCACTTAAAATTATGAGATTATATTGAATAAAAAAAAGCAATTTACATTTTTTTTGTGGCAATGTTTTTTAATTCAGTTTGTTAACTATTTCCACCACAAACAAAATCAATTCTCTTATATTATATTTCAATGTGTTTATAGTTAAGGCCTTTTCATAATATTATGAGATTTTAAAAATAATGTAAGTTTATGTTATCTACATAAAATTAGCTTGAAAACAATAACCTACCTTTATCATATTTAGAAAAAAAATTGGCTGGTTTTTACAGCCTAATTTTTATAGAAAGAACCCCTTATCTGATATCTAGAAAATCTATTTACTTTAATCAATTCATGTTATCTCCAGCAGTCACTTTTGATAGATTATCAATACCTATAAAATACACTAATACAGTAAAACCTTGGATTGCGAGCATAATTCGTTTTGTAAACGTGTTCGTAATACAAAGCACTCGTATATCAAAGTGAATTTCCCCCATAAGAAATAATGGAAACTCAGATGATTCGTCCCACAACCCAAACATATTTCATCTAAAAATGATTAATACCTTTTTTATTTTCGTTATTTAAATGTAACTGTACTGTAATCAAATTTATTTATTAAATTTAATGGTGGCTGGTGTGGGGTAGCCGAGATAGAGGAAAGGAGGAGGTGGATTATAGTTTAGGTCGACTTTCACTGTCACTAACGGAATCACCGCTATATGTTGGATCACTGGAATATTTTTCTTTTTGTGCGACTTTTACAAAGAACCTATCCAATGACACTGCTCGGCAGACAAAGCGTAACCATAGTACTATTCGTATTGCAAGATATCGCTCGTTTATCAAGTTAAAATTTATTGAAAATTTTTGCTCGTCTTACAAAACACTCGCAAACCAAGTTACTCGCAATCCAAGGTTTTACTTTAATTATTATTGTAAAAATTATTGTTGATTGCAAAAATTGGTTGGTATTTTCTACAAATTTCTTCCCTACCAAAATTCTTCTTTATGATTATGTGTGCCTGCATTGGATTTAAATGTAAAGGTGATATTCTATTTTTGAAAATAGTGCTGGTTAAACATTTATCTACTAGTACCACTCAATTTTCTCATTTAATTTAAATGTATTTGATAAAGGATAGGACCAAACATATCAATAATCTTTATTTATTTTCACAATGTTTATTTTATGATGTCTCCTACAAGCTTAATTTTCATGGGAAAAGCCTTTGACACTTTAAAAATGAAATAAAGCTCTACTTTTATACAGCACTGTAGAGTCATTATGTCAAGCCTTTGACTCAAGACTCACTATTTTTCTGCTGTCAAACTCAGACTTCTTCATAAATGTATTAATTAGTAATAACAAATTTACGGCAGTAAAATGCTCCAATACAGATTACTTCACAGAAAGCTTCTTTCACATTGTGAAATTATATTTAAATGAATTTGTCAATCAAAATTACAAATATTGGTTCTAAATAGTAATAAAAAGTGTAAAGTATAATAACTTAACCAATTTTTATTTGTCAATCAAAATCACAAATGTTGGTTCTAAATAGTAAAAAAAAAGTCTAAAATATAATAATTTTGTATTTTGAAGCCGGAGTTAGTCTGTACATTTCTTCCGACTTCCCCCAAAATGGTTTTCGACTCCAGACTCCACAATTCTGCTCTCACATATTCATACATAATTTCATGTGAATTTCAGCTCTCACTGCCGATAGATATTATGACAGGCTTGTTTCAAACAGGGAAAACCTGGAAAACTCGGTTTTTTTTAATGTCAAGTGGTTTAATTTTGCACCTAAACACTAAAAGAAAAGTGAGATTTGTTTATTACCTGTTAACAAAATGCATTAGCTAACATGAGGTGGTTTTATGGCATGCCACAAATAATAATACCTAGAACATTAATTTTTTAGCACCACGTCTTACTACCCGTTCTGTGTATATGCTTATGTATTAATTATGTTAATGGCTTAATGAATTAAGGAGGTTATATTTATAGGAAGTGTACTCACATTTGCATGAGGATAGTGGAAATCCATTTTGCAGAAACCACTCATTACACCCGACCAAGATCCAAAACTCGATCCCATCATCGGCAGTCTAGTCTACTACGGGAGTAACGCCTTAGACGATCGATTGCGATTAACATTTAATGTTGAAAGAACTTAATATATATATATATTTTTAGTAGTTAATAGCATTTTTTAAATTTGTAGGCTTAATTACTGTAGTAAATGGAAAGATCTCTAAATTAACATACTTCTCGATGGCTGCATGGTTTAAGCGCTACTCTCAAAATAGACTAACTGTTGAAGAAGGGGAGATTGGGTGTACTAAGGGTGATTTGTCCCCAAATGATTTTCCACTCTCCCACGCGTGTGGGTACATTCCCTCTAAATACAATTATATTAATCCCTAACACATTAGTGTAATAATAGAAATAACTAATAAGCATACAACCTAAATGAGTAGGAAGACATGGTGCTGATAAAAAATTACACTAAAATATAGGCATATTAAAATCTTGTCCCTATTGACACCATAAAAATATACTTTTATTTTATAAAAGGCACTTATGAAATTTGGACAGTAGTTGGAGTTTTCTTCTTAACAAGTTTGAATTGAATCTGATTGGAACGACGGTGTGGGCGAAAACAAAGAGAATAATAAGAGAAAATAATGTAGTGGGCGAAATTTCATTCACTTGAGCTGGTTCTAGAAGATATGATTCCCTTGGTGAACAAAAGAAGCTAGCGTCAATACAGGCACAAAACCAGAAATTAATATAGTAAAAAAATACCCATAGAAGATTTGACTTTGTGACCTATTCAAGTCTACAATATTTGTGATTCAGACTCGTGATAGTACTTTTATTCATGCCTCATTCATTATTGACAGCATTTTTCAAACTGGCTCAACAGTAAGTTATCTTTCAAATACAATACTTTTAAAATAATTATTTGTTTATGCTTTACTCTATAATGGTGTTAAAGGTTGATTGAGGAATGTTAAATCATAATAATCACCATTTGCTCTACACTGTACTTTAGTGATTTTACATAAATTTGTTGGTGAATCATTTTTGGATTATTGTTTTGTAATTTTGGTGGTCCTACAAAATTTTGTTTTAACGTCTAAACTTAATATAGGGCCTGCCAGTAAATTAAATATAACAGAGGAGTTTTTAGGAACTAGTTGTGAAGGAAGTGCTTTTGTTGGGAGTGGGTGTGTGGGGTTTGAAAGGGTTGGACTGGTTTTAGTAACTACGTGTGAAAGAAGTGTTTTTGTTTGGAGCGGAGTGTGGGGGGTTTGAAAGAGGTGAACTATTTTGAAGAAAATCCTAGTAGGAGGTATGGCGAGGGGGGAGGGGGGCTTGAAATTAGGGAAACTGTTCTAGGACTTAGGAACCACTTGTGAAGTAAATGCTTTTGGGGAAGGGGTTTGGAAAGGGCTATAAAATGTTTTTAGGAACTACTTGTGAAGGAAGCAAAGCTTAAACATTTTATCAAAAGTTGATCTTACTCTAAACACTAAATAAGGTGAGCATGTTTTTGATTTATATTAATATAATATTTCAGCTTCTTAAACCTGTTTTTGAAGTAAAAACGTTTGGGCAATCCTTGGCTCACCATCTTATTTCGATCCCAAATTGGGAATGGTGTGGCGGCAGGAGTGAAAAACGGTGGGTTTGATTTTCGAGCCATTTATTTTTATTTAGCACCACTACTATTCTTTCGGGCTATACACCTAATTTTTATTAATTATAGTGGTTTAATATGTTGCTAAATGCAATGTCGTGGGCATAGTCACCTCAAAAATAAACAAACACTGTTCAAGTTGGACGTTGTTGAAACATATTTGGAACAAACTACTGCTACATTCGTTTCGTAACAAGTCATGGCAGCGAGCCATTCACCTTTTATTTATTATTATTATTATTATTTTCCTGCTTTGAGTGTCGTCCTGACGAGTTTTTTTTAAATCTTATCTGTCCCGCGGCATTATCCAAGTTTTGAGGTATTTCTTACCTTTATCTGGGAACTTGGCCACGTTCGCATTACATCAATTTAAATTTATTTATATATTCCCATACCCTTTACTCTTTAAATAGTAATTTGATTTCTAAACTTTTGGTTACCATTTTATTTACACTGAATTCTCGGGGTTAGAATATGGTTGAATATGGTTTATTTATACAGTTCAATTTTCATAGAAATAACCTCAATCTCGATCTATTTTGAGGTATTTATATGTCATGTGATCTACAGCTGTCATTTTTAATAGATATTTTCAGTGATTATAAAATAGTTGAATGTCAATTCTTTCTGCAAAAAAAAAAAGTTTGTATTTCATTCAAGGCTCTTCCTGGGGGAATTGGCCTCTTTTACGGGTTTGTTGTTGTTGTGTTTTTAAGTTACGTTTAATGTTTTCGAGTGTGATGTTCAAGTTTTAATGTTTTGAATCCGGTTAATATGACAAAGTAACTAAATTATAAAATTAAACAGTCCTGAACATTAAGTGACATGGTCTCAAAGTGAATCTGTATTCCATGATTGATTTACTTCCACGCTGGTTACACATTACCGCTTATGAACCAATTTTAAAAATACGAACAAAAATGTTTGTTTCCGTTGGTTTGGTTCCATTTTTTGTTTTGAAACAATTTTATTGGTGCTAGGCAAAATAGTGAAGGTGCTGCCCAAAATTACGCAAACTATAAACTATAGAATATATTTATTTAGAAATCAAAATATCAGCGGTCATCTCTGCTAGTTTTCTGACCACGATTTAACAATCCACTCCTGGCAATCCAATCAACACAACAGGGTACAAAATGGATGCCAGACCGCCAGTCTGAAGAGTCGTTTTAATTTAGCTAACTGCGTATATGCGTGACCTTGACAGTTTCTGCTTGATAAGCTTATTTTAAGTATCTACTAGGCTGCGCAATAGCACTTAAAGCGTATTATTAATTTATCTTCTCTTCAGTTGAGAAGTGAAAACAATTACTGTTTTATCACCTTAGTTTACTACTGATTCTCTTTCCCCGGGATTAACAATATTAGTCACTGGATCTACTTTCAACTATTCATAAGTCAAATTCATGTGATTTACAACTCACTTTCGATAGATATTATTAATACCTATAAAATACGTAACAATAATAATATAGTGAAATGTTATCATTGTTGGCCGGAACAAGGTTTGTATTCTATACAAGGCTCTTTCTATTTATTAAAAAAACTACTTGCATCAGTGGTTAAGCTGACTGAACGTCAAACTCGATTAATCTGGTTTGTCAATGACGGAGAAGTCGTGAAAAACCATATATGTATAGTATTGCAATATAATTTAAAAAAAAATCCAAGCTTAAAACGATAATTCCCATCGTCCTGTATTGGCGTGTTTGTTAATAACCTCTGCCTCTCACCCCCTAACCTCAACACAGCCCTTTCACTGAGTAGGGCGCAAGCCACCCCTGCAGAAAATTTCATTATTGAAAATTTATCGGAGAAATTTTCATCTCTACCCACCGGGTCCATGGAACGGATAGAGGACAAAGAACATTTTCTCGAAATTCATTTTCCATAATCTCTCTAGTCGAATTTAGATTCACCTGCTCTGGTGTTCTAATGGTCTAAGGCGTCTCTCTCGTGTTGGCATAGACTGCCGTTGACAGGGATATAGGGGTTCGAATCCAGGTCGAGTGTACTGAGTTGTTTAAAAAAAAGTTTTACTCTCTCCCTCCACGCAAATGTGGGTACACTAGCTCTACATTCAAACCTCCTCATCCCATAACCACCAGAGTAATTAGTACATATCCGTGTAACCGAACAGGTAGTAAGACGCGCTGCTAAAAAAAAATAGTAATTTCCCTCTAGTTCCTCTGCTGAGCCCTTGGATAAGTTGGTATAGTTTGCGAATATCCCACAACAGTCAAAGCAACGTGAAACAAACATTCGATATAACTGTTGTATGGGCGTATATTGCGTATCTAGGTTAGACGAGGCATCTGGCACGTAGGCCGCGTACAGTAAACGTAGATAGTAATTTCATTGCTTCCAGATGAGCAAACGGCCATTTTATGTGTGTGGAACTTTTCTAAATAGTTTGCCTATTTTTTAAATTCTTCACACGAGATTTCTAAAATTTCTGCAAGTTTCCGTCTTGGCTTTAATTACCGTTATCGAACCCTTAACTTCCAGTCTTCTGCAATCTTGTTTATTGCGAAAGTAGTGCCTTGGACGATGCGGCCACCGAAGTGGCTGTAAAATATTGTTATTAGGACCTTTGGCTTTAGACACGTCCACATAGTAACTATTAATAGTGTGCAACGGGCAGCTCTCGTCTGATTTGTTGGTGAGGTCGGGTCTTCATCGTCGGTTGGATGTATTGTATTGAATAGATAATTCTACGCCATCCCGCAATAAAGTAGAGGTACCCTACCCTATTAATATACATTTCAGGATTGCACGATAAAATAAATGGTACAACACAATACAACACTTACAAACAGTTTATGTAAAAGGCTTGTGAAGTCGGCACACCAAGCCTTCGACTCAAACTTTATATTTCTAATGTACCAATCATACTCCTTCATAAATGGCTTATGTAAATTAATTAGTTATAACAAATTTACTGCAGTTAAAGGCTGTTATGGGGGCGTTCAAGTATTACGTAAGACCCGCCTCGGTGGCGTAGTTGGCTAACGCGCTAGTTCGTGTTGAGCTCGACCGCCGAGGACGGGGAGATCGAGGTTCGAATCTCGGTCGGGTGAACTGGGGGGGGTTTCCTAAATGGTTTTACACTCTCCCTTCACGCAAATGCGGGTTCACTTCCTCTAAATTCAGCCCTCCCAATTCCTATTCCATTAGCTTAATTAGTACTTAAGCGTATAACCCGAACGGGTAGTAAGACGCGGTGCTAAATAATAATAAAAGTATTACGTAAGCACCTTAAGGGGGGAAGGAGGTTCGAGCTTTGCTTATTTTTGCTAGCATGGAGGGGGGTCAGAACAATGCACACGTAAGAAAGAGAAAGACGGACAAAATTGAGGGAGGGGACATCGAAAGACGCTTGGACTTCGGGCAGCAATGTAGATGCTGTGGCTAAACAAGGAAGAAGTGGAGAAGCCTATGGAAGAAAGCCAAAGCTTGAGTAACCTAGCCCCTTCAAATATAAACATAATAATTGAAAAGTGTTGAGACGTGGATTCAAGGACCTTGGTCATCGGATTAAATTGAGTTCAGGGTGTTCTTTATAAATATAATATTCATGTATTCACTAATAATACTTTTTTATAACTTCAATTAAAAATAAATCAATTTTAAACTTTTTATAATGTTATAACTTGTTTTAATTTTACCTATTCAATAAATTTAAATTCATTGTATACTAGTGTTAATTGTCGATTATTTCACAATAGTAGTTTGTTTACACCTCTGTTAATAATGACCAGCAATTTATAAATTGCATGAATTTTTAATATTTTTTTTATCATCACTTCTTACTACCTGTTAAGGCTATAAGCAAAATTGCATGAAATAAAGAATAGTTATTCCTGTGAACAAATGGAAAAAAGGTCGACAAATCTTATGTAATCAAGAAGGGGCAGGGGGGTCAGGCACCTATATACATTACCTAATGGGAAGCTTCTTTGGCATTGTGAGTTTAGATTTGGATACATTTGTCAATCCATATTACAAACATTTGTCTTAAAAATAAAATAGAAAGTATAAAGTTTAAATGATATATTTACCACACATGATTATAATATTGTAAGTTTATATTTTGAGACTGGAGAATTTACATTTTTACTGACTACACCTAAAATTGTTTAGGGCTAGACTCCCGAGCCCTGTTTGTAAACTATCCCTAAATAGTTTCTTGCTTAAAAACAAATTTATTATTTTGTTACTCATATTACACATTTTTCTGATACTAACTAAACAAAACTGTAAGAAATTTTTTTAAAAATCTTAAGTTTTCAAAACATCAGTTGTAAGTAAACTAACACAGTATAACAACATTGTTATTGGAGTGTGCTTGCATCATTGATGGTCGCAGCGTTGAGCTATGCTCATATTCACGGAATGAGTAAAACTGCTCGAATGAGCTTCAACCCTTATAATTAGGTGGGGAATACATTTGAACCTTTAGGCCTTGTGCAAATAGAGGGTGGGAAGGGTATATATCTACCAAAGAGAATTTAGGTCAATATCACCTCTGTTCAGTGACATGTTCATTGCACATATTTTGAAATAAAAACGCCCGCGACCTACTTCTAGTAAACTGTTTGAACCTCACTTGTTTGGTTAGTCAAATTTCTAATGAGCCATTGGCCATTGTTACTAGAGTAGGCCTCACTGATCTGATGAATCGCAAACATGCAGTTCTATTTTGTTGGAGTAATTAGCGCGGTCTTTCTAAACAGCATAGTAGAATCCTGTTAGCAGGTTAGAAAATATAAATACAAAAGCTTGCTGTCACTACTGATAACATTTTATTATTTTTTAGGTATTGATTATATCTATCACAAGTGACAGCTAAATATCACATAAATTGATGTATGAATTATGAAAGTTATTAGTAACTTTGGGTGACATGGTGGTCTAGGGGTAAGGTGTCAGACTTCTGTGCTGGGGGTCCGGGGTTCAATCCTCGGTCCCGGCACAGATTTATCTGATTGTCTTTCATCTCACAATCATCCTACCATTACACATTAGCGTAAGTGCGTATAACCCGAACGGGTAGTAAGACGCGGTAATAATAATAATATTAGTAACTTTATTAAGTGTCAATACTGTCCTTCCTATCAGAACAAAACTATTCTTTGGTACTTAGTTTTTAATGTCTATTTTTCAAACTCACCAATTATATCAGTAGTCTTGAAAACTAACTTTACATAGGACAACACAAAAAATAATTCAATGTGGCCACTGATTGGGAAAGCCGGCAACTAATTAAATGCTTGATTTTGGTCCATCGGGAAAAAAAGCTCTGGGAAAAGTTGGATTTTTCCACTTCGAAATTTAAATGTGGGAACTACTCTAAATAGCTTCTATAATCTAGACGTCTTAAGTTTTAAAACCTGGTGAGGATCAGTTTAAATATAGATTCTAGAGGCATTCAATTTTTAAAAACCAGGTGAGTACCAATTTAAATATATTCCAGAGAGATACCATTTTTAAAAACTAGGTGAGGACCACTTTTAGAGCTATCCAAATTTTAATATCTTGGAGAAGTCTAACTTTTAAAATATTTCAAAATAGCTTCTAAAGGCATATAGTTTTCAAACAATTTCCAGCATTGAGTTCTCGTGTCCCACTTTACTTGGGACAATTTTTTAAAATTATGCTTTCACCCATCCTTTACAAGTAGGGTTCCGCCTCCACTACATTTGTATACATACTACTGTTTATCTTGCCTACTTTACTACTAAATTTGGTGGCGTGCTCAACACACCTTTTAACAAACATATCTATTCACAATCATCTGTTCGGTCTCACAAGCGAAGTAAAATACAAAGAAAAAATTAAATAAATCAGGAACATATTTTTTTGCCAGGAAAAATGAGAATTATTTTAGAATTTTATTCTAGAGTTTTTGAATGGCCATTCTATAACAATACCCAACCCTATAAGCTAAATATACGATTTTACTAATTCGATAACATAAGTAATCTTTAAACAAATAAATACCCTTGTAACCACTACCAGGACTCGAACCCGAGAGTCCTAGAATGTTGATATGCCGCTTCGACCACTTAGCCACGAAGTTCGGGAACAGTTTAAGTCAACACGCGATTCACAACTTAGCACATCACGCAGTTGAAACCAACCACCTGACCCTGGCATACATAAATTCAGTATCTGGGTCATCAAACATCGTGTGTCGTGGGACATACGATACATTCACGCATGGACGACACCCCAAACTCTATACAAGGGTGGTCAGAGTAACTAACTGGCTTCAGGTTTGAGTGACCATGGTTCGATCAGGAATTACCTTTATCCATATGTCAGGAGTCGATATCAACTTAACTATACCCGGATTTTGGTTGGAGGAACAGGTTGAAAAATTCAAACCTATTTCTTTGCGGCCAACATTGATATTATTTTAAATTATTTGTTTTATTTTATAAGTATTGATAATATCTAACAAATGTGATAGCTGCAGATAACATGACTTCATGTATGAATATATTAAAACTGCTTTAGTAACTTTCAAATACTGTTCTTCCTGTCAGTCATACTTGGGCTAGCTATTTTATTTTCCCTTCTTCTTTTAAAGTTTATTTGTAAATCGTGCAATCATTGATATTCTGGTGTGTATAGAAAATGCACTGTGTGCACTTCATGCCATAGGTGTCGCGGCCCTACGCTCACAAACTGTTTTTAGTCCATTTCTTTTGAGATATGTTTGAACTCACCCGTTTGGTGAAATGGATAGTCTAAATCAGGGATTGCACGTGTGCTACTTGTCACGCGAACACTTTGGGTGACACACCAACAGGAAAAAGAAAACAAGTAAAACTTTTCCCAATGTGGTATAATTTACAGACATGTTGTCCGAACATAAATATTCGGATATAAAATTACATGTTTTAAAATAATATGGAAAATAAAATGTATGTATCAATTTATTTGTCCTTTTTTGTTATTTAAGGTCAATGTTTATACTTAAATAAATATTGTCTAAGCCACTCATATAGACAATTTAATCAATTTTCCTTCTTTGAAATTTAAGAACTATTAGAATATTTAAAAATTGATTTGAGTTATTCATTGCACTTCATAATGTTGGACAAGATTTTTAATTTAAAAAAAAAATTATCCATTAAAAAGACGTTAAAAGTAGGTGACCCATTGGACGGAAAAGTTTCGCCATCCCTTCCTGGTTTAGAAGTTGGCCCCGAAGAGATGCTATAGTAGGATTCCGGTATGAAAGGACTTTTAATAAAACACAACCATGTTATTTTGCTGTCAACATTGATAACAGTTTACCATATTATTATTAGGACAGCTATTGATCACATCACTTGAAGTGTAAACATGTGAAAATCTTTAAAGTAACCTAAATAACTGTCAGCAAAGCTCCTTTCTTTCTAAATCGGACTGTGGTTTTCCAATAACGACGTAGTACTCTTGAACTATGACTCTGACAAAGATAGACAGTGTGCTCGTCGTAAACACTTCACCTTTATCGGGACAACAGCTGATTGCCACATAGTGGGCCGTAACTTTCAACCATATTACAGATGCCAAGAGGTTGACAGAATGGAAACAACTAGTGATTGATCTTATGAAACGTGTCAACGTAGTAAGATTATAGTATAAACACACCGCTTGGCGAGAATGTGTGACCCCGTTTCGTGTGAAGTTTCTTTTCAGGCGCCATATTTTGAGAGTAAATTATTATTGTTGTCTAGAAGCTTATTGTAGTAATTAGAATTAATTTACCCGCACCGATGGACACGTGGACTAAACATCAGAATCATAGTCTGGTTTTTTGGTGACGAGATGATTTGAGTTCGAATCCTGGCAGGGTGTACTATGTATGGTTTATCATAAATTGTTTACCAAAGTACCAACATTCGTGTCTGCATGGTCTAAATGGGTTCGAATCTTGGTCGGGTCTACTGGGGGTATTTTTCATAAATGGCTTTCCATTTTCCCTCCGCGCAAGTGTGGATAGATTTCCTCCAAACTTATACCTGCCATCGTCCCTATTCCATTAGCGTAGTTTCGAACGAATGCTAAGGCGAGGTAGGAAAATAAAAATAAAGTGTGTATGATTAGGCCATCAGTTCAAGGGAGAATATGTTTTTTAACATTATATTTATTTGTGGTATTTAACTGCAATTTCTGAACCGACTGGTTATATCAGCACACAAGAATGTCTATGAGCTAGGACGAAAGGGCCTACTAATTTGCCGGGAACGGTATTTTCACATTACCTTCCAAGGTTCGTTTACATACCCCAATCAACATTGAACAGAAGACTACTTCCCCTCCGAAGGTAGTTGTGCTACGGATTACCCTAAGACCACCAATGTCGACTTTAACATTGTGATGTGTTGTAATTTTCAGAAGTACAATTATGCTGTTAGTAAATAATTGAAAGCATTGTTATTTATATTTGAACAAAACAGTGTTTCTATGCGGATATTTTCGTGCTTAATGAAGAATCTACAATTGTATCAAATCAGAATCGATTCCAGATCTCTTGGGACTGGTCCGTTACATTTCCCGTGCGACCAACACTGCTGTTTACTTTGTGTGGAGGTAGCGATATCATTTCGACACATGGGTGTGTCCATGGCCTTGGTGGGTGCGTGCATGGGACAGGTTTGGGCCCAAATCTTGCCTGCCTCAAGAAGCGTACACCTAAAATATCTCTTTGGATGTAAACTGTAATTAATTTAAAAACAAATCATTGAGGAATTTTAAGTGCATTTTCATTTTCATAGGAAGTAACTTAAATGCGGCCAAAATTGATCGCGCACTATATCACTATTGTTCACAGGTGTTGATAATATGACCTTACCGTGAAAGTATATTTAGTAACTTTTCTAGCTGTCTGATTAAGCCCTTCATATGAAAATTATACTTTAATAAACTATACCTTACTCATACGGCTATACTACAGGTATAGGCCTAGATATTGTTTTTTAGCACCGCGTCTTACTACCCGTTCGGTTTATACGTATATGTACAGAATGCGCTAATGGTTTGAGGGCTTAGTAAGGTTATATTTAAAGGAAGTGGACCAGCATTTACGTGGATGCAAAGTGGAAAACCACCCTCAGTACACCCGAACGAGTTTCGAACAACGATCTCCCCTGCGAGAACAGCGCGTTAGAACACGCGGCCATCGGCCATGTCTAAAGTTGATAGTTTGATCCGGGGCGGTGTCTGGATAAATTGGATACGCGGACGTATCCAGGGCAGGCATGCAAGCCTCTCACAAGCTCTTGATACTTTTTTTTATAGATCTCTTTGTAAATATACACACCGAGTCTTTAAACCACGGATGGGGGAGGGATGCGCTCTAATGTCTACCTGCTATTACATAGGGAAGGATGGGGTAAATCAGTGTGTTATGTAACACAGATCTTGTACTCAAATTCTAATGCTCAAAAATATTATTGTCCATGTGTTCACCTTTGATAAACATACTTATAAGTTATAGATAACTTCCGATTATCTGTGGCGTTGAAAATGCAAGTTTAGCACATACTTTTTATCTATCAATATTTCGAATGCTTAGGTGTTACTACTGTCTGCCCGAGACTATGAACGCCAATCACATTCGAAAACACAATATATTTTCATGCACATGACAGTGACATGTTTATACTAACCACACTTGTTTCAATTTGTCCAATATACTGACCCCCTCACTGGGCTTTTATTTGGATAACAGCTGTCAGTTGAAGCGGCCTTAATTTATAAGTATTGTTGAGTTACAGTATAATTTAGATTCCTACTCACATTCTTTTACATAGGCCGTGAATAATAGCTTGTGTTAGTACAAAAACAAAAATTTCTTCAAAAAGAAGAGACTTGTTCATTGCTTGCGTATAAAAAGCGATATCCAGAAAAAACCTTCAAAAAGATGAAGTGAAATGGAAAGAAGCAAAAGTACAGAATTTCTCAAGGCAAGTTTGTGGAGTCCATAAATTGTGTTATTTCTTTGAACCAGCAGCATTCTAAAATGTTCCTTTCCTTGCAGTCCAACTATAGCTACTTATCTGTCCATACCCGAGATAAACTTGTTTAGATTGTCACGCCTGCACCAACTTGGGGCCAATGACCAAATATTTATAGATTAGTTCTAAAATTAAAACATCTATTTACAACTCAAATTATAAACATGGCACATTAAAAGCTAGCTTTAACCTAGGACATCACGCCCAACCTTAACACCAAAAATTTCACGGTTTTACAGTAAACCAGAGAACAAATCCCTGTACGAAAGTGTGTTTCCACCTAGGATTGAACCCAGGTCTTTGAAGCTAATAGTCAAATCTCTCTAGCTACTCTTGGAAAGGGACGCTGATATGGTTTTGAACTAGGCTGTACACCATGTCTTATAATCCCTTGGGGCTTCCCACATATTAAATACTAATGAGGTAGAGGTGATAAAAGTATAAGATATGAATTCTCATTTGTTTGGCTGAGATTTGAACCTCGACCTCATTATCAGGTATTCCTGGTATTAACTTTGTATTGAACTTTTCCATTGTTTGCATTTTCAGTATATTTTACTGGAAAACTACACTATTTCAGACACTTCTCTATAGTACATTTTTAATTTTTTTTATTATAAATAACAGTCACATAATGACACATGGAATGCCAATAACGTGAGTTATAAAATGTTGAACCACAGCTTTAAACATTATTTCACCACACTAAATGTTCTACCTTCACCAGGGATCAAAACCAAAACCTTAAGCAACTGAACTATAATGCTACTATTTCCAGAGCATAAAAATATGTATATAGGCATATATATTTCAATAATTAAATTTGCTTTTTTATCGCATATAGGCCTACATACTACATAAACTGTAGTGGCTACAGCCATCAAATCGAGCATTTTGTCAATAAGTTCCGACATCACGCATTCTTGTCGATTCCAATTGCAGCAACGTAATGGGCACCTAGTTTGTTTGGCATCCAGCCAACAGCGCTCCTATTTCGTGGAGCCATCCCTCTTGATTTGACACTCTTTTTTTTTATTGTGTCTGGGCTAACTCTCATCTACATTGCCTTGGTAGATGTGATAAAATAAATTACATCTACATTTTATTTGGATTTTTTTCCTAACATTTGTAATTATTAAATATACTTTGATGTACTAATACACCATTTTGTGCTGCTTTAAGATGGTATCTTACGGCTCATATAATTTATTTGTTACACAGATCACTGTATAATGATTGAACTAAAGCTTTAAACTACCGGTAAATGAAAAGTTTTTCAGGCATCTTTGATACCAACCTAATGTCATTTTGGGGAGCTTTTCAGCTGTTGCTGCAGTCCAGATATTATTTATCAGGCGTGAGAAAATGCTCAATAAATAAAAAAATAACTGTCTCACTACAACCTGTTTGGGCTATATCAAGCTATACATATTAATTAGAATCAAGATAGTTAGAATTGTGGGAAACTAATAATATTATTAGAAGCTAAAGATTCAGTTAATAAAAAATTGTCAATGTTGATCTTTTCTAGGTGTTGTACAGTGAAAAAGTCACTAAGACAAACCACTTTTGATTACTTAGTTTAAATCCTGGTCAAATAAAATTTTCTTAGTCCTATTTTCAGGGGTGTGTAAAAAAAAGGTGGGGTATCTTCTGAAGCCTGCAACAAAAAAACTATTAAATTAATACTCTTCTTTATTATAAAGAGATAAACCTAGGTGTTAAAAAAAAGAGGGATAGTAAACATGCCTCTTGGTAGATGGGCTACTTGCCTTTATTATCTTTCTATTGATGTAAATATGTGGGTAGTTTGAATGGATAGTAAGACACAGTGCACACGAGATTGACGCTAGATACCATGCAATTATCTTTGCGAGTCTTATATAATGAGCACTGTCCAATAACATGAATATATAAAACATAACTATCAAATAGTCAAAGCTATTATTTATACTTTTAGTGAGGACTACTCCATCTAGATATCATATTCTGAAGATTGAAAAAATGACACCTGGACACGGGTCCCGGGCTCGATTCTCGTATCCAGGTGTCATTTTTCAATTTTCAGAATAAAACATAAACTATATAGTGTATTATATGACCTTCTACAGCTTCCATAAGTGATGATAGAATTGTTACCCCCGAAAATGCCAAGGAAAAAAAGTAACATTTAAAAGGGACAGGCGCGTGTGCTACCTTTTAAAATTTTGTTTTACAGCATAATCACTATCCAAATTACTTTGTACTCACGTTTTATTGATTTTTCAAAGCCTAGAGTATACCAATCTTGCCACATTTTTACTGACCCAGTCCTTATCTTTTAATATTATCATTGATTTCCCACTCTTCCTTCTTGCAAATGGAGTACATTTCTTCTAGAATTCTACCTTCCTTTAGCCTACCCCATTAGCCTAATTAATATGTATGTTTAAAGCTTGAACAGGTGAGATGCAGTGGAAAATAACATAATCAATAATGTTCATGTTTATGGGAATATTAATCAATAATGTTCATGTTTATGGGAATGTTATTTGAACATCCTATGAAGCCTATTAGTAATTAAATTTAAGTCATGGTGAAATGAAAACTATATACAGTATTCTTAATATATTCTGAATGAACATTACACTTATCACAACTATTTATAGGCGAGACTGTGATTATATTTTGAGAATGTGATATTTTATGTGAGTACTTGGGTTTGGGATTAACAAAGGCCACCATCGAAAAGCTTTGAGTACAAACAAATAAACTCATATATCAAAATAATCTTTGAAAACAACTGATTATTTTTGTTATATTTACCCAAAAAAGATTTGTTGACTTTTTATTCTAGTTGATAGGGGTTGGACAAGTTTTATATTTGACAACGCAAATTCTTCAGTATTATACATTGTCCCTTATTCCAAAGTATTTGTTTCTTTTACGGATTTCTCTGAATTATATATTGCCAAGCTCTACCATCGAAACATATATAACTTTGAGCCTAAGACGGATCTAAAAATACATTTAAAAACAAGAATAAACTATTTTTAAAATGCCAAGTTATAAACTCACAATTTATCCTAATTTCCCAGAAAAAATGAATCCATAATTAATTTTTGTTTTCTCCTTTAAAATGCATTACAATGGAAATATTTAAACAAATTTTTTTAATTTGGTTTGAAAATTCCATTCATACTATGAAAGATGTCCAGATTTGTTACTCAAATAAATATAAAATAATATTGAATTATTTTATATTTTTAAAAACAAAAATGTTTGTTTAGAACCATGCATCTATAGTAATCCAACCAAACTTTCTGCACTGAGAACGCTAGTCGTCAACTGGACATAGTTCTTCTGTCCTTTCCTTCACTCATTTATTCCAGGCATTAATAACCTTGTTTTGAGCAAACATCTGTAAGTATTAATGAGTTCTACATTGTCTCAAGCTATTTATCAACCGCGTCTTACTACCTGTTCGTGTTATACGCTTAAGTACTAATTACACTAATGGATTAAGAATTGGGAAGGTGGAATTTAGAAGAAGTGAACCTGCATTTGAGTGGAGGGAGATTGGAAATCCTTTTAGGGAAAACCACCCCCAGTTCACCCGAGCAAGATTCGAACCTCGATCTCCCCGTCCTCGGCAGTCTAGCTCAACATGACTAGCGCATTAGCTAACTACGCCACCGAGGCGGGTCTAAAGGTATTAAGTGTTTTAAATATGTTTACAAAGACCAGCGACTAGAACATTTAGTTTCTATTCGTTATCTGAGCATGAAACAGACTACATGCCTCTTCATACTGATTGAATAATGTAGGCTTTAAGTCTAGCCAACGGTAAATTTTCACTCAGGTGGGATGCACTAATTACTTGGTTGGTTTTTTTTTACTGAACCACAGTGTATAATTTTAACTAGAATGCTTTTATTTGTAGTGATGACTGATCAATCCAATTTGAAGATTCACTCAAGAGGTAAAAATTTGATCCCCAACCGAGGGGATCAAATTTATAATTTCCTTTCTTTGTTCCTGCCTATTTACGATAATTTAAAATTGGTTTTTGTCATATTAATGAAATCACATATTTTATAAATGATACAGTCAAATAAGTTATTTAGAGAGGAGGAAGGTTGTGAAGAATTAATACCAGAGAGACAACTGATCAGGAAAAACGGGAATTATGCTTCAATTTTGTGCATCAGGAAAAGTGCTTGAAATTTGATGTCAGTCTAGAATATAAATAATATAAATAGTTTCTAGAAGCATTCAATTTTCAAACATTTTTCTGGGGTTGAGTCCCCAGACCCCCTTTGACTTGGGAGTGATTTAAAAAAATCTCTAATCCCTCCCCACCCCCTCTACACAAATAATGTCCACCGCCACTGGGTGTACCACATTGTTTAAATTGTCTACTCTCTACTTGTGGCTTAGTACACATCACAAGTGAAATAGTGACTTTCTGATCCACCCCTTAAAAAGTGTAACAGGTATTTAGAATAATTCATGACCCGCCTCGGTGGCGTAGTTGGCCAACGCGCCAGTCGTGTTGAGCTAGATCACCTAGGACGGGGAGGTCAAGGTTCGAATCTCGGTCGGGTGAGCTGGGGGTGGTTTTTCCTAAATGGTTTTTCACTCTCCCTCCACGCAAATGCGGGTTCGCTTCCTCCAAATTAAACCTTCCCAATTCCTAATCCATTAGTGTGATTAGTACTTAAGCGTATAGCCCGAACGGGTAGTAAGACGTGGTGCTAAATAATAATAATAATTCATGGTTGTATCCTAAATACATTATTTTTTTAGTGACGAGAGATTCCGGTGAATTCACTCAGGCGGTAATAATATTGAGTATACACTCGATATGAGTGCACTCGGACGGGGCAATCCATCAAATCCAATCTAATCCTATCTGAACAACTTTTATCCAAGCGTATCAAGTAGCTTTAAATATGGTGGAAAGTGAATGTGTTTGTAAAAGCCGAGATAAAAATAGTCTGATTCCACTTTTTACAAAAAAAAACTATCTTTATAACTCGATCCAAGTGAACTCGGTCTGAGCATTCTCTGACAACCCAAATTAAGGTTTTAAATCTTGTGCTGAAGTCTTTTTCCAAATTGTTAACATGTGTGTCCTTAAGCCATAATCTCTAGGGTGTTGGATAAAAATGACTGTTTGCACGTTCATATTCCATACATTTGATGTTCACATTTTACAGTTTTTAGGAATTGACCTTGCATGCCTGGTGTATTTCAATAGAATTTATAAAAATATGAATCGGGCAACTTGCAGCTCACAAATTTGCCATGCCTACTTGAAGATAAGTAGTTATATTAGTTAATGTTTGAAAAATATTCTTCAAGCACCAATGTGTTTTTTCCCGCACATGACAGTGATTGTAACATGCATGCAAAACGTGCACTAGTCCATTATATGGTGCTTGAAAGTCCATAGTTTTCCTGCTTTCATCCCATAGCTCTACCTATACTCCATTCACGGTAGGAATTACTCTATGAAAGGTCTTTTTTCCTACCATTATCCTACTATATAATAGATTTTTGGTAGGGAAAAAAGGCCTTTCAGAAAACAATTCCTTCGCTGAACAGACTTTAGTGTAGTTTCTTATTTATGACGTCATAGATTTAGGATATGTGAAGGGGAAGAGGGGTGGGACTCATGGAGGAATGCAAGCAACGAAATTGCGACTTCTTCTCAACAACCGAAGCTATGCCCGAAGGTTGACGACTATAACCGAAGAAACTAAAAGACAAAAGTGACAAAAGTAGAAATTTAAGGACCGAGTTTTCCATCAAAGGGAAAATTGACAAATTACTGACCTCCACCCGTGCCTACACATCTTTTGTGTAGTTTATTGCAGCAGGTCCTTTTGCAGAGTTTTTAAAAAACTGTGTGAGCCTGTGGCAACTATCCCGGCAACATCATTATCAGTTGAGAGATCATTTTTAACATTAAAAATAGTAAAAACATATTCCAGAAATACTATAGGACAAAATACACTTTCTGGTTTGGTACTTCTTTCAATTGATAAAGGTCTGCTTTATAAATTGAAGCAAGGAGTAGACTTCCATGAAAAAGTCACAGCAGAGTTCGTAAAAAAGGATAGAAAGATGAACTTGACTTATAAACAATAGAAAAAAATATGGTGATTAAAATATCAGTGATATAGGCTTACATATATAAAAATTAATTTAATATCTAAAAATAATCAAATACACCAAATATGCTGGAGGTTGCAATAAAAGTGAAAATCTAAAAAGTATAAATTTTTTATTACTTATAACTTATATATAGTTAACATAATTAATTAACACACAATATAGTTTATTTACATTTAAATATAAACACAGGATGTTTTTATGTATACTTAATTTAAAAATGGTCAGCTTTAGGGAAAGCGGAACCGAGGTGGGGGACACAGGGGAAGTTTCTCCTCACTTGTTAAAATAAAGGGGTGCAAGATATGTTCCCTATCCGTACCCCTACATCCTCTTGGATATATGCTATATAGATTCTTCTGGTGTACCTTATGTAAATCACAGAACAGGACGACTCCCAAACCCACATTTATCATTAAAAAAAACTCCAAAACGTCTTTTGAAGCATATAAGATTTTTTTAAAAATCCTGAGGGAGACCCCAGACCGCCTCCGCACCCCCTTGCCTAAGAATTTTGATCACGAGACACTACTTCAGTCAAGCTTTATTTACATATTGTATAGTACAGTAAAATGATGCACTTTTTGCTATTTGCAATGGTAGGCAGTAAAGCTTTGCTTTAAAAATTAAATTTTCGGTAAACCTCATTTTTTTTCTCTCTTGCATATTTGTTATCCTCATTTTGATGAACATTATTCAATCTTAAGAGCTATGAGTATTCATATCAGTAACAGCCAACCAACTTAAAATTATGGCTCTTTAAATATTCTAGCTACGTGTTAAAGAATTGGCACGGCAATTACCAATGGCGATCCTTGTCCTAATAAACAGTTTGTTCACCCCACCATGTGTTACCTCTTCACTCTTGAGGGGATTGCTGGTGCATTCTCTTGAAGTCCATATGATTCATATTCATCTTGTTTTATTTGATTAGTAAGTCACTAAACCACACCAGCAGGCAGACGGATAATATATTCTAGTTTGCGAGCTGTGGAGAGTTCGAGGGCCAGAATACAAAAGGTGGTTTTCCCAAAATTACTTCTCGCTATCAACGCAGGCAAATTTCATTCTACCTTTTCTCATTCCTTCTCCATTAATAGGATCAAAATGTGTATATACCAGATAAAGTAAGATGGGGAGGAAAAAAATAAAATGAGTTACTTTCTTTCACGGTGGCACCAAAATTAAATAATCTGTTTTTTCAATTTTCTTATACCAATTTAAACTAGCATAGTAATTTTTAAAATACCATATTCATGGTTTTTTGTTGTAGCCACTTAACAGGTTTTAATGTGACAACAAGGGTTGTTAAACTTTGGGTGCTGTATTAATGCCTGCCAGTTTTGAATCCCCCTCCCCCAACACACTCCTTTTCCATTTTATTTGGGGCCACTGCCAGAATCTTGTGGTCGAATTATTGCCAACTAGTAAAAATAGATGCTGCTAAACAACTCATGAATGTTAGTTTTACAATCTAATCAAGAAAACTTAGTTCAGAGACTGATTTTGTCCACGGATTTAAGATTCTTTTATGTAACGTGGTTCCTTTAAAAGTGTTAATTTTATTAGAGATGTGACCGTAACAGTTTTTCTGTTCAGATTCTTAAATTCATCCTCACTTCCTTGATACTCTATTCTTACTGGAATAGGCCTTAAATGAAATGGGAACAGACTAATTGGTTTAAGAAAATATTGTATTTATATTAATATAGTAATATATTTTTGGTGAAAATGTAAAGATAAACTTCTCCCATTGGTTGCAATAATTTGGTTTAAAGTTAAGTATTCATTTATATTTTCACACTAGAATATGATGGATACATTTAAGTGCAGGTGGAAATGGAATTTTAAATTATTTGTAGCACCTTCACTGAATAGTTTATTGTGATGCGGAATGTTCTCGCGCTACTTGCCCCACGGGTGTAATTTATGACGATACGCCTAACGTGCCCAACAGTTAGGGGGCCAATTATGTCGATCCTTAATGTTCTCGCCCTATTCGTCCATTTTGGGGTGCTAATTTTTACCGTAATGCACAGTTAGCACATGATTGAATGATAACTACAATGAAGTTGTATCTCACCCCCTATAGTTTTTTTGGAAATTGGTTTAATAAGTTCCCAAGCTAGTTGAGTTCAACATGAATGAACTATAAATTGAATTAAAACCACACTATTATAATCGAAGTTTTATTATTACACTGACACAAATCCTACTTGTATGGCAAACCGAAGCGGAGAGAGCTACGCAGAAGCTTCTCCAACCCCTAATATTCGATTTACCCCTTGCTTATGGAACCCCTTTTCTTTAGTGTTAAACGAAACAATAAGATAGCTTTTGACAATCTTATTAGAGCTAGCTTCTTATTGGTGGTCCACTATTTGTTTAGACTTAAACCTGGCCAACTAATCACCGCATTTTTTTAACTTTTAACATGGAACAGAAGAAGTTTTAACAAAGAGCGGTGTAATACGTATTGTATTTAAATTTACTTTTGAAAATATTTTATGGGTTTAAAATACAGTAAAAAAAACTAGTCAAAATGATTTTAATAATAAAGATGTAATTTGAATTTAGAATCTTGTACTGAAAATAAAATCATTCAATTTTATCTAGTCATACATGGATGAAGCATGTAAGAAAATTTACATACTGTTCTTTAAAGAATATATACTTCATCCACAACTTTCAAATACGTGAAAGGGACCCAGAACAGTGTCATCACACGTTTAAAAAGGTAAAACCAATATGGCTGCCGTGATAGGTGAGCCTTTTTTACCAATTTGATTTTATTCAGGAAATTTCGATAAACGTGTATTAAATTAATTAGACTTTTAAAACATTTTTGCCTTGACAAATTAGTTATTTTAATTTTGGCTTTAAAATTTCGAAATAAACTTTACCAATATTACTATTTAATTTGTGACAGTAAATTTGCAAAGCAAACATATATTTCTTAACACAGGGTTGGTATCTGTTAATATGGAGGTTTTTTTCTCTCTTGAATGCACTATGCTACCACGGTAAATATGTTTTGAGGCAAAACATCAATTCTTATGTTTTCAAATTTAATCAATATTTTTATATAAGTTTTACTATATAAACTGGTGGTCTAGGGCTAAGGTGTCAGACTTCTGTGCTGGGGGTTCGGGATTCAATCCTTGGTCCCAGCACATATTTATCTGATTATCAAACCCTTCTTTCACCTCTGACAAGACGTGTATTAATCACAACCTGTGAATGTTTGGAATACCAGGCCTCCACCGTGGTTTAGATTTCACATTAAACTGTAGATCCTCCATTTCATCTTACAATCACATCAGCGTAAGTGCGTGTAACCCGAACCCGAACGGGTATTAAGACGCGATGCTAATAATAATAATAATACTATAGAAGTATATGGAATAATAACAAAAAAATATGTTACGAATAAATGGCCTTTAACATTTAATATTCATTAATCTCTTAATAAAGCATTCACAATCATTTGCACATATTTTTAGGAATCAAGGTATTTTCTCGAATCAATAAGTATCGAGGAATCGAATTTTCCATCTCTACATTTTATGAACCTTGATTTTTCTTCTTATGGTAGGGTGTTAAGTCTTAAGATGATATGGAAGGGAACATAAATTAGGGTCCCTATTTATATAGTTTTTTTTATCAAAACAAATTTTACTACCCTACACAAACAAGATAAATTGCTAAAGTAGACAATATGTTAATTTTGTTTTGAAGAATTTTGTGATTTGTGTTAAACTTGTTTTATCAGTCATCCCAGATGATGGCTGTTGTAACTACAGCCAAAATGTCGGAAGTTACTAAATCTTATGTCAAGCTCTAAAAACCAGCACTTTTAGTGTAATTTTCTACACATAATAATCTCAACATTTCAGAATGTGTGTCATAGGTATCCCAAAATTTCAACAGGACTTTTTTTTTTATCTATATCTAAAAGGTTTCTGGTCAAAAGCCACTATGTTCGTGACACATTTAATAACTGTTGAAATGATTGTGTAGAAAATTAAATTAAATTTATCTACTGATGAAGTATTTTAGTTATTTTGTCAAGGTTTATTTGGTTATAAAAACTGTAAAAATACTTAACACGAACCCTCTCTCATCCCACCTTGAGCATTAACCTTACCCCAATCTTACACCCTCTGACCACCTTTAAAACCCTGTCTGCAAACTTTTAAATGAAAATGTATCTAACAGAAAATGAGTGCTATCCTGTAATAACTATAATCAAGATGTTTCCAGTATTAACTAAGTAATGAACACTATAAAACCAGTGATTTTCAACTATTTTTTATTCATGACACTAAACAAGGCTCTGAAATTGTTAAGGCAAAAGTTACTTTAAGTTTTTTAAGGAGAGATTTTATCACTAGAAAATCCCTATCAAGATTGTGTTGAAAAGTTTAATAGCTAAAATTCTAACAATTGTGTTAATTTAAAGAAATGTTAATCATAAATTTAAAAAGGACTTATTATCACTCATAAAGTCTTCTCTCATTTTTTTAATATTCTACCAAACTACTGCCAGATTTAACTTGTAAACACTGCCTTGCCAGCTGTCACCTGACCAAAACATAGCAGGTATTTTTAGTGCCAAAACATAGCAGGTATTTTTAGTGCCAAAACATTGCAGGTATTTTTAGTGCCGTTAAACACTGGGTTGAACATGCTCCCGCTATTGGCCCTGCACAAATAGAAACAAAGCTCTCAGCGGTAGCTTTTGGATTAAAGTTTTTGGGGGAAGAATTGTAGGGACTGTCATCATGAGAATAGTTTCCTTCTGACAGCCGTAGCTAGGACATGGTTCCTTCACAATGTCTGTAAGAGTTGTTTTTATTAGTTGCTTTGAAGTATCACATTTCTATAAGGACTTGCTCAACCAAGTCCAATACACTTTGTAAAATTTAAGTATAACTTTACATTCAGTTTTGTATAGTTATAAAATATTATTTAATTGCTATTTTCATATTGGAAGATTAAAAAAAAAACTCAACCAAAGCAAATATTACTAAGTGTTTAACTTTCAATAAATGATGAAATTAAAAACAAGACAATTTATATTTATTTTTGTTTATTTTAAAATTAGTTTAAAAAATACCCAAACTTGCTTGCAATAGTCAAAAATCAAACTACATGTTCACTTTAGGAAAATACAAAAAATAACTTAAGTTGTAGCAGTATAGTTGTCACTTTTAATTACTTTCTTATATTTTAATAATATGAGTGATATATTTTATATTGTTACATAAATATATTCTATTATACTAACTAATATGTGTACAATTTTTTCTTTAGTTAATTGTTAAACTGAAGTTCTGCTGAAATACTTCCTTAATATGAACCCAAAATAACCTTTTTAATTTGTATGGGTGATAGAATTACTAAAATTGTAATAACCTTGGGACTATTTGTTTGTCTAGCGAACAGATGGGGGAGGTGTGCCAGCAGTACTCCATAACGCTGAGGGCGGGGCCTCTGTGGTGGTCCTGATGCCCCCCATGCCGCATTCAGTGTGTCTCCGTCATACAGCGCAGAGGGCGATGGCGGCGTGGGGAAATCTCGACAGCTCTCTGTGAGCGAGTGCAAGAAACCTGTGAGTGAGGACGAATTGCTTACGGCAGCCGCGAGGGTGCAATCCTTGCGGCTGACGTTTTTCCTGCGACTCACCGATGTAACTGAAGTTTGCTGGGAGACAGTGCTGTGGCAGCGCCGACTATACATCCAGGTGCCAGCGAGCATCCTGCCAGAGGGCTCCAAAGAGGGGTCAGTATCAACAAACTTACACTCCAAATTTTGCATGTGTGATTGTTGGTTTATTCCTTTTAGTTATGTGTGTGCTATGAAATTAACTCATGTCATTCTTTGCATCTATAATATTAACTACCCGCCTCGGTGGCGTAGTTGGCTAACGCGCTAGTCGTGTTGAGCCCGACTGCCGAGGACGGGGAGATTGAGGTTCGAATCTCGGTCGGGTGAACTGGGGGTGGTTTTTCCTAAATGGTTTTCCACTCTCCCTCCACGCAAATGCGGGTTCACTTCCTCTAAACTCAACCCTCCCAATTCCTTATCCATTAGCGTAATTAGTACTTAAGCGTATAACTCGAACGGGTAGTAAGACGCGGTGCTAAATATTATTATAATATTAACTGCCTATATCTTGAAGAGTTAGTAAGACGCACTGATAGTATGCATATAATTAACTAGGAATGCCTACATTTTGTTCATATAAACCCAGACTCCTTGGAAAGATAGGTACATTCAGGCTCATCAGTTGTTAAACTGTTATTGTCTGTAAATTACTATTATGTGAGGGGTTGGGGAATTATTCTTTCAAGCATAATTATGTATGGTGAGTTAATGGTGGAATTCACTGAGAATAATGATTATTTTAAATTAGTTATCATTTGCAGAATATGTTCAAAGGCTAACTTAAAATACGGGTATGGACGTTTGGTATTTGTAAATAACTTGTATTCATTGGTCTTAACAGTGTCTCATTGGTGTGAATATTGTGTGTTGCATCTTACAGATTTGTCGCTCTGTTGGAGTATGCTGAAGAGGTGCTGAAGTGTTCTCACATCATTGCGTTTTTCAAGAAGGACTGCAATGATCGAGGTAAGGCATCACAGACTAACATATCTTGAATAAACAATTTTGATGCTCTTCCGTCAAAAAGATAAAGCTACTTCCATTCAGCCTTATCAATGTTGCCTTTACAAATAAAATGTTGTCATTGATTGTACTTACATATAATTTGAAAACTAAACAATTAATTACTTGCGATAGTAATTATTATTGCCGAAGCTGGTAGAAAATTTGAAATTATTACTAAACTTAAAACCAAGTTTTCTCTTTAGATTGTTAATGGAATAATTTAAGATTTTAAAGTTAAGTATGTATGACTGATTTCTCACTTTAGCCCTATTTTAAAAGCTACATCAGTGACGCTTGTTACCTTTCAAGGTAAATGTAGGGTACATGAAAAATAAGGAAAAAGCATTCTTCCAATATTAAACTACGCTACTCTTATCTTTACACTGCTAACAACCTTTAAAAGATTAAGAAGAAAAAAAGTTTCTTTACTGTGAGTGTTTGGTGATGCAGTAAGAGTTTCTGCAGTAAAATATGTTTGGGGCTTCCCGAGAAGTGGGGTTTGGGGCAAACCACCACCATTCCATTCTTACCTTATGGATGGTTCTGTTTTGACTAAAGTTGAATGAAGCATTATTCACTAAACCTCATAAAGCCAAGGCTGATCTGAACTACTCAAGTTAAGTGTCCTGATAAAACACGCTAGACCAGTAGTTCTCAACCTCGAGGGTGGCATGAAGCACTTCTAGCAGGCGTTGGTAGGGGGGCTCATTTTGAAAATAACATTAATATTCAAATAAAAATTGACAAATATCTTTATTTGATCCCTTTTCCAAAGTAAAATTTAATCTTTTCTGGAGGTATTGGCAACACTGCCTACCACTTGTAGAACCCAATATTCAAGAACTGATATAAACTAAAGTGCCAACCACTCATTTTATTTGTAACCTTATGCTTCCAGTGATTTTATATAAAATAAAGAAGTGACTAGAATACAAACTTATTAAAGAATTTTTATAACATATGACTGCTGTAAAAATAGGATGGAAAAAGGGGGGAGGGATGGAATTTGATGATTTACCAAGAAGCGCGGCAGCTCAAATAGGTTGAGAACCACTGCGCTAGATAAATAAAGCAGATTAATACTGTACATTAAAAAGGGAAGACTTTTAAACATTCTCTGTGCCTTTTTAAGGTGATAGTTTATATATGAAAGCCTAAACCTCAAAAATATTAACTATAAAATTCAATTTTGTTTAATAGGTAAATGTAGGTTTGATTAAATCTTATATACGAGCATTGTTAGTAATTGATGTCGTTGTTTCCAGCTCTGCTAATTCGCACCTTCATGTATCTGGGCTTCTCAACTTTGCCCCCTGGTCATCCTCTGATCCCTAGCAACACTGACAGCTGCAACGTGTTTATGCTGTACCCCGTCGAGTAGACATTTTGCCCCTTCGCCACCTGCACTTGCCCCTCAAATGTCCACAGTTCACTAACATTTGTGAAACTTTGAAGTTTACAGAAAGTAAATAAACCAACCGTTATTAAAAACATTGTCTTTTACTATTTACTTCTTTCTGAAAAATTTTTGTAAAGCAATTTTCAATTTTTAAATGCTTGATCTTAATTATGTTAATTAAAATGTTTTGTGTATCTAATTTTAAACTTTGACTAACAGGTGAAATAATGCATGTATACCTGCCAAGATTCTTTTACAAAAATAACTAATACTGGTAAGCTATTTCTTTTAATGGTTAATCAAACCAAAATTTAAACTGTGGACATTTGATTTATTTCTACATCATTGTTCGGTAGTTGTGCTTGTTGAATTTAAGTAGCTTAGTACATAAATACATTATATAGTAAGACTAACATAGTTTTTTGAACATATCTTGAATATATTTTTTAGTACTTAAGCTCAAGTATGACTGGTGTGTGGGTGAAGTTTTATGAATTCAAAATATGAGTAATTATTATTTTTGGGGACAGTTAAATATTTCATGTAGATGATTGATTATAGTTTGTACATATATTAAATTGTGATTTTCATTGAGAACTTTTTCTATCTTGTATTTATACTAAAAGTAAAATGTTGAGTTGGTGGTTTTATAAGCATGACTGCAATTTATGGACTTTATTACATTTTTTTGGTGTAAATACTTTAAAACACATTCACATATATTGTATTTTGTCTCTGGTTTTGTTTATTGAACATTTTCAAATTTGCATATAGTTAATCATGCTAATGTAGATTTTAGGCAGGTTAGTTTTTATTTGTTAGGCATGTCTTTATCTTTCTTCTATGCGGGGCCATGTGCAGGGGGCAAGGTTTTTATTCTATTTTCCATCTGGTAGGATAAGTTTTCCCACGTTGATATCTTGGATAGTCAATCAACTTTTGACGGTTATATTTCCTCTCCTCTCGTAATGATAGTGGTCAATAATATTTTAATCAAAGTGATTGGTGGCACTGGGGGCTGGACACAAGCTAGATTGTAAAATAACGAACAAGACATCACTGATACATGCATCACATTCAAACAAAATGTTCTGGATTGGTTAAATTAGTGTAGGAAAGAGGATGATGACCAGTTAGCTACACGATTTTAAATTGACTTCATATGGCAGAAAGTATAGCAAAGGAGATCATTAAAATGGGACAACTAATTGTTTTTACAATGAACAAAGGAACACGATTCACCTTTTTCACATTTCAAAATATAGGTAATGGCTGCGCCGTGCAGAAAATATAATTTTTAGTCAATTCCTTGCACTAAGTTTATCAAGTGATAGAAAGTGCTTTGCGTTTATGCTAGTTGTCTCTTTTTTTTTCTGTGCCTTTTGTAAAAGAAAAACTTCAAAACTGAAAAGAAACTTCTCTTTAAAAGTTCAATATAATATTTGATAAATTGTTCAATAATATTCATCGTTTGAATTTCACTTTTACTGACATTACCAGTTTTAGCTGGTGCTGATTTGCAAATACTCATTAATTATATAATCCATGGATGCTTTATCCATTGCCTCTGTAATCTCAAGGACTGAAATGACATCACAAAGGCCCTTCAATGATGTGTACACTGCTAATGTCATTTAATCATGTATGCTGTATATTTGATGGCTGGGCTGGAAGTAGTAAGACAATATTTTTTGAATCAATTTAAATGAACAATATGTGTAGCAAACCTAGGAAGCTGCCTATCTAACTATTATTTGTTTTTCCCCCCAGAATCACTTTGATTATTTGTTTTTGCCATTAAGGTTGACTAATTCACACTGAAAAAAAAATTGAAAAAAAAAACCATTCATTGGTATGAATGTTGAAAAAAAATATGTAAAATATACTTTAAAAACAAAAAAAAATCTTATTTTAGATTTAAAATTAATTAAACTTTTTGAGTGCTTAGAAGTAAATTCACTGTTAATAAAATTTCATTCCATGTTTTCATTTTTTAAATAAATTGTAACATTCTCATTTCAATCAAAACTGAAACAACTTTACATAATAATTTGATGTTCGCTCTTGATAAAATTTTATAGTGTCTGTTTTCTCAAAATGGTAATAAACTACTTAAGTAAAAAAAAACAGCAAGAATTATATTGTTTTTAATGTTCATTTAATTTTCAGGAAGGTCATTAAGGTTTCATGACAGTAAATTGTATTGATAGTTTAAATACTTTGTGATGGTTAAATAAAATTGAAATAGTAGAATGGAAAGTGGTTTTCTTCTTTAACTAAAATAACTCATTTCAAGTGTGCTGGTTTTGCCTCATTAACTTTTAACCACTGACCACAGAAGGAACTAAAAAAAAAAATTCATGTTAACATTTAATACAGATTAATTTTTAACAAACATTTTGTCCTTTTGGCAAACCATGACTAAATGATGACAACCGGTTGATATCTTGGATCCACCCTATTACACTTTATTATATGAAAAGTCTAAAGGAATGAGCTACAGGATGTACTTTTTACTAATATTGACATACACAGCAGAAATGTGGATAATGTAGCGGGATGGAAGTATTATTAAAGTGTGCCAGCAGGACTATTTTGACCACGACGCAAAACGAATTTGTGACCGTTAGCAGAGAGACGTTAGACTTCGTGTCAAAAGTTATTATGGCCGAACACTTTGCGAAAGTATTTTCCTAGTAGTGACGCTAAGTTATGCAGACATTTTACTTGTCCTTTGGTTTGCGTTACAAGGTTATGTATGCTAGGTTTTATAATTTATTATTTGTTTTGTGTTAACCTGATTTAAACTTGCCATCTCATTAGCGCTATATAAAAATCTCAAAGTTTGTGTGTGAGTTTCTCTTAATCGAACTTTAATAAATAGGCCTATATCATAATGTAGGCCCAGAGTGGGGGATAGTGCGCTTACACTGAATGTTAAAAGAATATTTTCTTTGAAACATAACACTATCAAAATGTATTAATATTCACCATCAACACACGGATGATTTTGACATTCCAATATTTGGGATGTTAATAGTATGTTGACCCACTTCATGGCCTGGGGCAACATTGACCAAGACGTTAGTCTCTTAAATCTAATTTTCCAATGGTGGGGAGGTTGGGATTTGAATCCTAGCTGGGTGTGATGAGTGGTTTTATTTTTCTAAAGGTTTCCCCACACTCCCTCTACACAAATCCCAATACCTTTATTCTCTAACTCAACCTTTCATCTATACCCTATTAGTATAAAACATGTGGACATGGGCCTGATCTGTTTAAGATGCCTCAATAAAACTTTAATAATGTAACCCTCTTTAAACTGATTCGTACATAGTCATTACTATCCACATTAATGTGAGTTGTAGGCCTATGAAATATTGCAGCCAAAACTTAAAATAACCAAAATAGACCCTAGCTTAATGTTGACATGCGGTTTGGTTTAGGCTTAGGTTTTTTGGCGTGAATATGTCTTTAAATTTGCTACCATACGGGGGCAATCCAAAAAACCTAATGATAACAAAATCAGGGGATACAGTTTGGTGTTGTAGTTTCGAATCTTTCCTCTACATCCAAAATTAAATTATACCACTGGATAACTAAAGGATCAAAGAATTAATTGAGATAAGCGAGAACAGTGACACATCACGTGCGGTGGAGGGGGGAAGCGCCACCATTTTAAGGTTATTTTGCTGCGTGTCAAGATTTGCAATTAGTATAACTTTTGACTCGGAGAAGCTACGATGTTTATTTAAGTTTTAATACAATAATTATTTGTTTCCTTTTATCCTAAATACATAAATAAAAATATAACCAGTTATATAAACGTATTCACGTACAACACACGGCCGTGTCCATGACACAGCCACACCCCATTTTTTTAATCATAAAAGGTTTACTAAATTTATCTGAAAACTATAATTAGTAGTTTGACCTAGTTATCCTGAAGTGAATAAATTGAAAACAACTCAATATAAAGAAATATAATATCCTTATAGGTCTAACTCACACACTTGCGTAACTAGTCTCAAAAATTCCCTTTAAATAAAATATTATGTATTTTATTATTTTTAACCATACAAACCACCCTCTTGTTCAGTTTATTGTTAACTTAGTATGGCCGACTGGGTATAAATACCCATTGTTTTGACATTAAGTTGTTGAAAATATTCAGTGTAAACACTATTTTGGGGGAGTTCTTGAATGCTTTAATCTTCTTTAAATAACTAGTTTCATTTTCTAAGATCTTCACACAACATATTACACTTGTTCTAGTATCAACACAAATATATGAAGAATAAAGCATTGGGTCCTGAAGCATAGGCCTACATGTTACAAAAAAAATCATCTTTATTTGCCAACTTTTCATACTAATTCATTTCCCCGTGTGGCATTATTATTTGAATGCATATTTCACATTATGATTTTGACTAAAATATGTCGTGTGTTGAATAATGTAGGCCTAGTATTCTTTCATTTCCAACTGTAGGCAAATAAAATAATGCAATAAATTTATTATATTAAGCTAGGTTAAATCTTTCTTGCAAATAATGTGACTTGTGATCAGCTGTTTGGGAAAATAAAAATATATTAATAATGTTCAGTCATGAATACCAGCATTCTTGAAATAAATTTACCTAATTTCTAACCTCTAACCTCTTAAAAGGTAATATTCTTTGGAAAAGTGTTGCCAACTGTTGACGCAAACTGATTTTATCCTGTGCGTAGATGCTAGAAGCAAAGTCGAAGCTAAAACTAGCGGACTATACAGTGTGTGGTGGTCATAATAACCCAAACGCTATATTTTCTCGAAAGTGAAGCGAACTAGGAGCCAAAGCAGGCACAACTAAGGTGGTACGGTCATGTGTAAAGAATGGAGAAGATACCAAAGATTATTATTATTATTATTATTATTATTATTATTATTATTATTATTATTATTAGCACCGCGTCTTACTACCCGTTCGGGTTATACGCACTTATGCTAATGTGTAAGGTAGGGTGATTGTGAGATGAAATGAAGGACCTACAGTTTAACGTGGAATCCAAACCACGGTGGAGGCTTGGCACTCCACACATTCACAAGTTGTGACAAATACACGTCTTGTCAGAGGTGAAGGAAGGGTTTGGCAATCAGATAAATCTGTGCCGGGACCGAGGATTGAACCCCGGACCCTCAGCACAGAAGTCTGACACCTTACCCCTAGACCACCAGGTCACCAAAGATGATGCAGGATATTGAAGGGGAGGGGCATAAGGCAAAGAGGAAGGTCAAGTGACAGCTGAAAGAAGTGTGGAGGGGAGAGGAGAATGTAAAGGGTAATTCTGGAGGAAAGGTGGTAGGAGAGAAGAAAATAAAGTGTGATATAAACAATTAAAAGAAAATGAACACATGGCTCTAGCAGTAAAAAATAAAGGTTCACACTGCTGCCATTGGACAAAACGTTACCAAGGATTTTATTCTATCAGAACTCATTAAGAGGGAGTGAGAATCACACAACACAACTTCCTAAAATTAAACCAAAAAGTACAGAGAAAAGGGAAATTTGTAAAAGAATGATGGTTCATACAGACGGGAACAATCTATCTTCTATAGGCAAAAATGTAAAGTATGTACTTTGGTAAATTCCTTTTATTTGTTTCCATCCCTTCCGCGTGTATCTTTGATATATAGCAAGATGTATCTCTTGAAGTGAAGAGGTTTTCCTCAAATCACTAACATATATAAAAATAAATGGTACGGCGCACCGCACAGACTTTCTCTCTCTTTCTATAAACTCGTAAGATTTCTGAACGGAATAATGTACATTATATCACCACTCCACATAAGAACACGCATAAAATAATATACAATGATATATAATCAATGAGAAAAGAGGCGCATCTTTGTCCACCTAAGAGCATTTCAAACAGTTTAATGTCCTCCACAAGGGTCAACACTTCGTTTTAAATTTCGATTTCTGGTTAAAATTTTAACATTTTATAAGGTGTTGCAGATCTTCAAGTCATCGCATTGATATTTAATTATTCATTTATACATTTTGACCAATAAAAAATGTAAATATTGACTATTGAGTCTAAAATGGAGATAGATCATTGCTGTGCAAACATTTCTCCTAAGAGCTTTAAGGAAAAATAACATACTTTTTTTAGATACTTACTTATATTTAATTACTCTATGGCATTGGAGAATTATTGCGTTAAGACTTAAGTAGTATATGTTTACAACTAAAGCTCACAAAATTGTATTAATATATTTGCAAATATCTCAGAAACTGTTGCTTTTATAAAAATATATGTCAAATAAAAGTTTTTTATTTCTAATAGTCCTACAATTTTGCAATGATAAGTTGTTTAGTTTCTCAAATAGTTGTGGAGATACGGAAATTAACGCTTCTGTAAAGTACCCTAAAAATCATTTTCATAGGAAAATGAAAATAGCCAGTTTATTTATAATCTTAATCAACGCCTAGATACGAATTTTAATCAAAATCGTTTGAGCAGATTTTGAGAAAACCAAATTTTTCTCTTTTCGCCCTTCAGTAAACTACCCTTAATTTTAAGTTTTTATAGACACACAGACAGACGGCATTGCAAAGACTATTTTTTAGGGTTCGGGGGGTCATGAGACGTCGACATCCATCAACATTTCAGGTTAGTTTTTTTTACGGTCGCAATACTTAAACTTTAATGTCCAAAAAGTTAAAAAATTTCATATAATTGCGTATAGATTGAAAGTTATTGATTTTATAAAAATATGTTTCGGATAAAATATCTGTATTATAAATATATATACATATTTGTAATGCTAAGTAATTTCATATCTCAAATAGTTTCGGAGCTATTATAAAAAATGTTAATTAACGCGTCAGACCGGAGCCCTTAAAGCCATTTTGCCAAAATATTGAGAGTAGCCATTTTGTTTGTAATAGTTATTAATGTTTATAAATGAAATTTAATCAAAATCGTTAGAGCCGATTTTGAGAAACTCGACTTTTTCTCTTTTTTCCCTTCAGTAAACTACCCTTAATTTTAGGGGTAGATATCCAATTCCAAAAACCCCTCGGGGCAACCCTATCAAAACCCTAGATATCAAGTTTCAGCTCAATCGGTAAAATAGTTTAGGCTCTAGTTGGAGGTACAGACAGACAGACGGACGGAAATTCAAAAACCACTTTTTCAGTTTCAGGGAGTCATGAAACGTCAAGATTCATCTAAATCTCGAGTTCGATTTTTTTGACGATCACCATACTTTCTCTACCTGTAAGATAGAGAGAAAGTAAAAATATTACAGTAATACGTTTGAACGAACAACCATGGAGAACGTTAATAAATGAAATATACAAAAAGAAGAAAAAATTTCACAGCGCTTTAGAATGAACTTAAATAAGTGAAGCGATGAAGACATACAATTTCTCGCCGGATGGGTAGACATTAGTAGAATTCAAATAATTTTTTTCCCTGAAATTGGTAGTTGTTGCAGGACATGGCAAATCCAACAGCGGGCATGCACAGGCCCTCAAATCAACCTGATTAAGGACCGAGAGACTATAACACTCATGAAAATTCTTAGATGCATTGATATTAACAAGTAAGGAGTGAACTGTTGTCATTCGAATGATGTTCATAGTCTCGGCCCTTACGGATTGGCTGAATAACAGGGATTTGGTGCAAAGGTGGCCAACTTTACATAAGACTTGTGTAGACATCTTGAGATTGAGGTGTGACATCACTGTTATGCTGGGATCACGATCAACTTAACGTAAAGGATCTCCTCGTGTGCTTGAATGAAAGCAATCACGATGCAGTTAACTTTTTTAACGTTGACTTGTAGTTAACTTAACATAAGAGATGTCCTGAGAGGTCTTTTACTTTAAGTGAACGTTACTTGAAGGGTATCACATGAACTAGCCAGCCAATCATTATGTGAGTGGCGTCAACAGAGCTATTTAGTAATTCATTTGTTGGTTTTAAGATCAAGGTCTACTCTTTATCTTAAGTTATTGTGATCAGACATTGAAACAAAGTAATTAAACTAAAATAGGAAAGCTAAATTGATCATAAAAGATTATTAATAGATATTTATTACATCGATTGAAAACTGTAAGCATTCACAGATCATCACTACAAATAGTACAAATCACAGATTATACTCGAGAATGCAGATGTTTGGCTCGAGTTGTTACGTTAAGTTGATCGTGATACCGGCATTTGTCCCTTGCCAGCTTGACTGCTCACGTAACAATATGGAAAACTTTTGTCATTTCTATTAGATTCAAGTTTGTAAATAAAGTAGGGCCTCCCATATCTGCTGATAATATTGAACTATTATATAACTTGATATTCATGTAACATACATACAGTAAAGTTAAGTTGATAAATAATTCATAGTAAGACATTACCAACATTAAATAAAGTAATGTGTAATGTACGTAAGCTATTTTTTTCTTTAATTAAAAGTAAATAAAACTGGGCAGCGGTAAACCGCGGATACTGTATAAGCGGGTATGACCCATCGACCCGGATAGATTTGAACCCGCAAACATCGGGTCCTGAGGCGGGCACTTTAACCAAGAGCACTCTGGGGAACTACACCAAGTATTGGACGAGAGGAAGATAGCACAGCATTCAGGTGAATCTGAAATGTCCGGTTGAGCAGAAAGGATTGGAAGAGGTGAAGAAGGTGGAAATGAAGTCCACCGTCAATCAATTTTTGTAGCAAACACACATAAGATAGAGAATTAAATGCCCCCTGGATATGAAGCACCACAGGCCCAGTGTAAACACGCCTGGAAAACCCCTCTGTTGCCACTAGACAAATAAGTATATGATATGTTTATTCTTATCCCAATTACACGAACCTTTATCTATACATAATATTTAACTATTGAGAGTTATTATGATCAGTGAAATCTTTGTTTAAGTGAAGCGACACAACTCTAAATGGAACCCTTGCATGTCGAATATTGTGATGTGACAAATCATAATAAATAAATATATATCTTAATATATATAATTCTTCTGTACGTGTGTATGTCACTGAACTCCTCGTAAACGGCTGGACCGATTTTGATGAGATTTTTTGTGTATGTTTGAGTGAGTCCGTGGATGGTTTAGATTCACAATTGAACCCGGTAGGTGGCGCTGCAATTGGGTTCTAGGATTTATTTTTAGATTTTTTTGCATATCAGAACATGTAGCCTCAAAATTTCACACCCCCAACCCCCCAATATTTATAATAATGAATATAATATTAATAATAATTGACCATTAAAAAAATTAGTAAGTTCATTAATAATTGACCGTTAAAACCTTCTGAAAAGTTCATGAATAATTGAACTTCTGAGAATAATTCATAGTTATGTTTGTTTTTCGATACAGCTGATATTTGTGGAGTTGTGGGTGAAATGCCAAAAATGAAAAGATGTTTTATTTTGTATGTTTGTCTTGGAGTGCATTGTGAATTTGTAATTGTGATGATCACATAGGTTTTATTATCGAAATAAATTATGCCACCCAAACGAAAAGCCAACGTTCGGGCAGGACAACGTCTGTCGGGTCCGCTAGTATATAATATAATATATATATATATATATATATGTGTGTGTGTGTGTGTGTGTGCAACATTTCAGCTTATAGGTAATCTAGGAGCTTATAGAGCGTATGAAAAGAGACACGCTCTATAAGCTCCTAGATGACCTAGAGGTTGAAACTTTGCACGCTTCTAGTACCTATATACATCATGGGACAGAACCGAGCCGAATTGTATATTTTCTAAAGATTTAATAAAAGTATAATTAATTTGGTTCAATCTCATTTTAATCACTCTTATGTAATAACTGACCGAAAGAATTTTTTTTTTACAAAGCAAGCCAAACCTTCCATGTACTTATATTAATATTAGCACCGCGTCTTACTACCCGTTCGGGTTATACGCATATGTGCTTATAAAATGAAGGTTATACGGGTCTAAAAACTGTTAATAAATGAAAAGCCACTGCAAATATGATTTCACATCTCCAGTTTGTCAGTTTTAACATCCACTGAAATGGTTGTGCGTGAGAATTCCTGGACATAGGAAAGGAAGAATGCCACAAACACAACTGTAAGCATCCACTCTGCAGCTGTGCTTATAAGATGAGCCTCCCAACCTCCATCGTGTTTTAGCCACTTCATTGTGTTCACTCCTGCAACACACAGGAAGGGGTGGATTTCCTCCTCAATAACCCTAAGTTCTGTATAATTCGAGGTAAGGGTGAGTATGAAACACACCTTTTATGTACATCGCACTGATCTGAATAAAAAAATATAACTAAAAACTAAATTATGCGAAAAATCCTGGATGTGAGTTGCTCAATAAACTTTCTTTAACTCTAATAATATATATGTTATATTTATGAGATTATTTTTGGATCATGTACTTTTAAAATATTTATTAGGTACTTTTTTAAACTTTTAAAAGTGTATTTTCATTATTCTAGGCTCTTTCCAATAAATTTGAGTTTCAGATAATAGTATGTATCCTGTTAAACTTGGACTGTTAAGACTATTGTATTTTTAATGCTCCGCATGCTACTACCCATCCAGGCTACCGGCATGATGGGATAGAGGCGTGGTTGGAAAGATTTAAAGGGAATGCACTCACATTTGTATCTAGAGGGGGGACAAAATCTTAATACACTTGACTAGGATTCAAACCCTGACCTTTGTCAGCCAAACCAGTTAAGACAAGACTTGTACCTGCCTACTCATCAGTGAGGGTCATATTAATGTAGATAACACTTTTAAAAATAAACAGCAATATTTTACCATAACCACAAGTTTATTTGTGGAATTGAGCGTATATAAAGGTTCTGGATGATGTGGTTCCAACTAATAACTTGAGTCCAGCAGACATGTGCCTGCCTGTACACCCCCTACCTACTCTTCATTATGGTAATAGGAATGTTCATTAATAGTGTGTTAAGGAAACTGAGGACATGATGTTTGATGATGACTTGATCTTAGGGAGTGGAGGAGAAGGAAGAGGGAGTATTGGTACAGACTGAAGAAATGAGAGTAGGGTCATATTTACCATGGTGAAGAGAGTAGGGTCATATTTACCATGGTGAAGAGAGTAGGGTAATATTTACCATGGTGAAGAGAGTAGGGTAATATTTACCATGGTGAAGAGACAAGCGCTAGTAATGACAAGAAAGAGGATAAGGCCTAGAAAAGCTATAGAGCTGTATTGAATAGATCCGAGAGGAGTAAAGAAAGAAAAATATCTTGGAACATGATTGAGGTGAAGAACAGAGTTATCTGTACTTTGTACCCAGAGCTATGTATGCAACAAAAACATGGGACATTGGATGTGAGAGATATCAGGAAGGGGGAGACCACGGGAATGAAAGTTTTGAGGATCATACTAGCTGTCAGCAGGAGAAATAGGATTAGGAATGAAGATGTTCTGGCAAGAGTTGTGATAGAGGGCGCTACTACTACATAAAATAAAGGAAGAAAAAGTGAGATGATAATATGGGCATTCAATCAGGAGAGAAAAGGATAGGATTAAGTATGTAGGGTAAAGATTGAACAGCAGATCAAGAAAGAGAGGGGGTGGTGGGGAGGTAACAAACAGCAAGTGTGCAAGTAAAAGAAGAATATGGAGGCATTTTACAAAACTGACCCTGTCATAGGCTGCAAACATGATGATTATAAACAAGGAAAAAATGGCTAGATGAAATTAAGCATTGAAAGGACAAGTACCAGAAAACTGTAGACCTCAGAATTCACAGTTAAAACTCAACAAAATACATAATTATATGATTTTCAAGCTATATCGACTGATGAATCTCGAAAATTACATACTTATGTGTTTTACTTTGTTTTAATTGGGAATTTTGAAGCCTACAGTTTTCTGGTACTTGTGTAGGCCTTGACCTTCTATCCTCCTTATAATTATGACTATGATACTCTTCACTTCCAAGAATTTCACTTTGCCTAATTAAGAGTTATTTACAAATTTTTGATTGCCTATGTTTGTCCACAATGAATATCAGACACTTGTCCTGTTTTTCCGTCAATAATAGCTAATTTGTATTTTAGTCCAAACTCCAATAACCATATTAGCTGTGTGGTTATTTTCTTACCTTGGAAGTGAGCCGATGCGATACGCCCTGCCAAGATTGTAGTCACAGCACATAGGAAACATAGCACAGACATGCATATTTGGAAACTCAGCGTTTTCTTACTCACAAGTGATGGTTTCATCTTATGAGAGAACCATGTCTGAAATAAGGGTTTTATAGGAATAGTGATCTATGCCATATATATATAACAACATAAAACCCGCTTCAGTGGCCAAACGGTCTAAGGCGTCACTCCCGTGCTTGACTGGCCAGCTGATGACGGGGAAATCGGAATTTGAATCTCGGTCGGGTCTACTTAATGTGGTTTTTCCTAAATTGTTTCCCACTCTCCCTTCATGCAAATGTGGCTATATTACCTTTAAAATGGTTCCTTTCTCATTCCTATCCAAATAGAATAATTATCATATGTATTTATAAATTAAACCGGTAGTAAGAGGCCGTGATAAAAAAATATATAAGGAGAATAAGAGAGCGAGTGTGAACATTAATTAACCTTAAAGCAAGAGAGGCACACACTGTAAAGCACCTTCTAGTTTTAATTAATCTAAATTTAATCAATGGTAAGAACTAATATTGGGGCAAAGCTTTCCCTCACTATCTTAATTTTAACTTTTTTAAATACTAACTTTAGAAAATACAGTATAAATAGAGTGTAATATGCAAGAATATTTATTTTATTTAATAAAGAGACACATGTCATTAAATCTATGCATCCTTTTTTTTTGCATTGCATCTTACTATCCATTTTGGTTATACTCCTATGTACTAATTACACTAATGGTTTAGGGATTAGGAGGGTTTAGTTGAGATGAATTTCAGCCACATTTGTGTGGAAGGAGAGTGGTAAACCATTTAGTGAAAACCACCCTCAGTGACCCCGACCGGGATCAAACCGTGATCTTTGCGTCTTTGGCAGTCTAGTCTAACATGAGAGTAGCGTGTTAGACCACGCAACCACCAAACCAGGTTATTTATTTATCCTCCTAGCATTTTGTAAATATTCATATTACTTTAGTATGTATTTTATTGTAGGGTGTACTGTATGTATGAAAGCTAAACCTATACATTTTTTTCCCAGTAATTTAATCCTACACCCCGTTTGTAAAATTAATTATATCTATTTACATATAACTATTCATATAACTAAAACATCACAATAATGCATGTGATCTTCTGTGCCTTTCTGAGTGAAGTAAAAACCAACCTGCAAGCAGAAGTAGATAGCTCCCCCGATAAAGCAGGTGTCTGCACCGAGGACATGTACCGAGGAAACATTAGACTCCTGGAAGTTTGCCACAAGACTGAGCCCCAAGCAGCAGATGCCACCTAGCCAGGCTGCCATGGTATTAACCCAAGGTATAATTCCAGACTCTGCTTTCTTAACTAGTCGATATCTGATGTACACGCAGCATGACACTGCCTCACAAACAACCATCAGATATACTTAATTGTTAATTGCAGCCATACGAAGTTAATTACTTTAATAGTGTCAAAAAATAAAATGAATTCACTTTAATTTGTTTTAATCAAATCCTAAATACCATACATATTTAAATTATCTGAAAACCTATGTTTTTGTAAATTAAAAAGAGCTGAAAAATCTTGATACAAATAAGAAATATATTTTACATACATAAGAAATATATTTGCAAAATAACCCTCTTCTGAGGCCTTTTGGTCTAAGGCATCAATCTCACAAAAGACTAGATTGCCAATGACGAGGAGATCGAGGTTCGATCCCGGTCGGGTGTACTGAGAGTGTTTTTCCTCAAATGTTTTTCCACTATCCCTCAATGCAAATTGGAGTACACTTCCTCTAGAATTCAACCTTCCTAATCCCTAACCCAGTAGAGTGATTAGTACATAGGCCTATAACACAAACAGGTAAGTAAGATGCAGTGCTAAAAATTTTTTTTACATAATACATTCTTAACACATTAATTTCTAAAAAATAAAATATTACCAAAGTTGTTTGTACTTGTTCTTAGAAGGGGTGTGAAATTCACTTTTATAAGTGAAAAAAAACCACTTTAAAATTGCACATTCAGTTTAAATACAATGTTTTTTATTTATAATTTTAGCTCCATATTGAAAATGAAGTAGAATATAGAAAAAAAATTATTGAAATGGAAACCAAACTTGCTTATTTCACATAATATGCTAAAAGCATTCAAATTCATAAACTCAAAGGTAATAAAGAGTGTACAACTTTTAAAATTCTGAACATGTTTGATTTTTCAAACCTTTGCAAATGAACGAAAAACAACTTACTGAAAACAGTAATAATGTTGAGGAGCTGAGAAAAAAGACAACTTGCGGGGGGCAGAGTCCCAGTGTCACTGATGTAAGGGAAAGCAGGTTCAACTTGACCAAGCAACACCGACCAAGTGTATCTAGTAAAAATTGTCAACAACAGTTATTGATAACTAGCGAGATAATATAAATAGAGTGGTCCTGCTGAAGACAAAAATGCTATGTGAGTACAGTACACCTTTCATTACTAGGACGCACCCTTAAATAAATTAATATATGAGTATATCAAACAAGTGCTAGCAAGTTGAGCAATTGGAATTGTTCTCTTGGAGAGTCACAGTAGCTAATAAACCAAATGTCAGGATTAAAAAAGATAACTCATGACACAACCCCGCCCTTAATATAATATTAACATCTAGAATACAATAAATTGCAATGCAAAAATCAATTTTGATCAGAATTTAAATTAAATAAACCACCCAATTGATACAAACCAAAATTCTGATTGCCAAGATCAGAGCTGATAATGTAAGCTGAGCTAATTGGTGCTGGACCAATTCTGTCAGAACTATGAATGTATTATTAACGATGGTCATTTTGCTGCTAATCACGAGGATAAAAGTTACTGTAATTACAGCACAATTATTTTAAAAGGAATAGCCTTTTAGAAAATACAAGTTTTTTTTGTTTTTTTTACATTAAACATTAAAAACATTTTACTAAATTATTAGCATGGGCAGTGGAAAGGGGAGGGGGGTTTAAGAGATTCAAACACAACCCCCTTCCCCCTAAAAAATCATAAGTTTTTAATATGAAGCTTAGAGCTGGTCTTGTATCAAAGTTCAAATGACTTATAGAGGCATTCACTTTTCAAAAATTTGCCACTATAAACAGCTTCTAGAGACATTTAATTTTCAAAAAATTTCCAGGCAAATAATTCAAGCAAGGACTACTTTCAATAGCTTCTAAAGGTGTTCAATTTTAAGAATTTGCTGGTGGAAGACCACTTCAAAAAATAGCCTTTAGAAGCATTAAAATTTTCAAAAATTAGACAAAGGAAAACTACTCTAAATAGTCTCAAAAGGTCTCCGAATTTCAAAAAATTTCAGGGGTAACACTATTTTAAAAAGTTGTTAAAAGGAGTATAACTAAAAAAAATTCTGAACAAAGACCACTACCAATAACATTTGCGTGGAGAGAGAGTGGAAAACCACCCTCAGTACACCCGACCCTGATCGAACCTCGATCTCCCCATCATCGGCAGTCTAGTCTATTGCGATAGTCGCACCTTAGACCATCCAACTATCAAAGTGGGTTCTTAAGCTTTATAAGTCTTAACATCATGTCATAAACTTAAGATTTTGAACCCCCTCCCCAAATTAAATACTCCCTATGCCCATGATTATTAATGTTTTATCATCATCATCATCAACTGTTTCCAGTCTGTGGCCGGGTTAGTTTTGTAAAATTCCTCCATTCTTTTTTTTACAATAATATTTATTATATTTGTTATTTTAATTTTATAAGTATTGATTATATCTCTTAACAATGACAGTTGCATATTACAATACATGAGGTATGAATACATGAATGCAAAGCTAGTAACTTTTCTAGCAGCCAAAAAATTATAAAATTGGGCTATAGTATCTACAACTTTTTTTTTCCTAATGCCTTCACTTTACCCAAATGGAACACCTTTTGTATAAAAAATACTACTTACGTAGAGATAAATGTCAGAGGTGTGAGAATAAAAACTGCTAGAGGCAGATAGTGCAAGTGGCTTGTCACCATCTCTTGACACTGCGGGGCAACACCCAACACACCTAACCAATACAAGTGACTTGACACAACCAATAGGTCTGCGGAGTGAAAACATGTCTCATGTTCATTATTTTATCTCATTTTGTGGAGTGCAAGGAAAACAATGAATCTACTATGAAACATCAATTTTTAGTCAATTCAAATTGTATTCTCTCTAGCAATGGCTACAATCTAATCTTGACCAAAACTGTAAATTAATATCTAATCAACATTATTGCAATATCGAGCAGCCCGTGGTATCATGAACATTGGAAAAAACCTTAGATAAACAGTAATGGAAGTGCCGAAGCATTAATAACTCAAGTGGATATTTGAAGGAGGGATATTCCCAATAAGATACAAATTATATGTAAAAAACCATTAAAAAGTAGAATATTAAGAGCTTTGATATAATAAATGGGAAAGCATGAATTTTTCTGTGATCATTGAACATGAGTTACATGCTATTTTTTTTACAAACAAGTAATTTGAATGTGACCTATTAGGACTCTATTATTATTATTGTTTAAAATTAAATATATTGTAGATATTTGATGGTCTATCATTAAGTAAGTAGGCCTACTGTCTTATGACTCACATAATCTGTCCTGAGGTTAAATTGTGAAAAGTGAAGTGATAAACAATGTGAAATAGTTTCTAAAGCTAGCCGAACTAGACACGGAAAACCGGGTGAAAATAGTACTAACAGATTTAAGGAAAAAGTTTTTGTAAACAGAAAACGGCATGAAATGTTTGATGAGAAAGGCATTCAACACCAGACATTTATGGCGTATACTCCTGAGCAAAATGTAAAGGTGGAAAGAAATAGCCATACCATTGCGGAAGTCTCAAGGGCTCTATCGGGTGAAGCAGTCAACACAGCCACATTTGTTCTAAACAGAACAGGGAGAAGCATGGCCTGACAAAACTCCAAATAAATTCTGGTTTCACGAAATGTATAATGTAAGCAAACTAAAGATATTTGTTAACGCACCATCAGCAGTTGGGACCAATGTATGCCATTGGCCTGGAGAATTGGTACTAGAAGATACTTCAATATCAACCAAATTGGGGGGTTAGTAATTGTCTCGCAATTCTTGGTCCCCTGTTTTGATGATAAAATTGTGCAGGATGACTGATGCCCGAATAATGCACTCTATTGTGTCTTCTGCTGCTAAAATTACTACCCGCCTCGGTGGCATAGTTATCTAACGTGCCAGTCATGTTGAGCTCGACTGCCGAGGATGGCGAGATGAGGTTCGAATCTCGGTCGGGTGAACTGAGGGTGGTTTTCCTAAATGGTTTTCCACTCTCCCTCCAAGCAAATGCGGGTTCACTTTCTCTAAATTCAGCCTTCCCAATTCCTAACCCATTAGTGTAATTAGTACTTAAGCGTATAACCCGAACGGGTAGTAAGACGTGGTGCTAAGTATTATTATTATTATTATTATTATTATTGCTAAAATTACTGAGTGGAATATACGCCATCTGGCTGCCAAAATCCCAAATGCATTCTCAACCACCCGTATAGCTCTGCCGAGGCAGTAATCAAACGCAGCTTTTTTCATAACTAAATCCCCCCCCCAATCGCCATAAAGTTTCATCAGATATGGCTTGAGAGGAAAGGCCACATCACCTGCCAGGAAATAGGTCATGTCAACCTCAATGTGAGGTAAAAAGTTAGAATTAGGAAAACCTAAGCTTCCTTCCTTCAAATGCACCCCAAGATTTGACTGGCGAAATAAACCTGCGTCACTTTGTGACCCTTCACCTCCCAGATCGACAATTAGAAAAGTGTAATCAGCATCACACACCGCAAGAAGCAACATGCTGAAAAACTTTTTGTAGTTGAAGAATGCACTTCTAGAGGCTTGGGCTTGAATATGAACAAGCTTACTATCTATTGCCCCTACGGTATGCGGCATGTTCTACCTGGACCAGAAGCAGCTAGCTATGTCCATGCACTCCTGGTTTGATATTGGGGGTTGAAGGCATCTGGCGGTCAACTCCTTGGCTATCACCGACGAGGTTTCCTTTAGTATCGTGGAAATAGTACTCTGGCCACATCGATAAGCAAAAGCCAACATTTTCTGTCTATCAGCTGCTGCCAAGAAACTACCAGGGAGAGGATAATCAGTTTATCGCTTTGCACAAAATAATCTTACTATGATAGCATACTGCAATAAATCAACCCTTTTAAGATGTATGTTGTTAGATGGATTTTTAACATAATTTATAGAGATTTTCTGTTCCTTTGATCAATTTCATATGTGGGGTACAGTATTTCTCATTTATGTTGTCTAGAAGACTTTCCAATACATAGTTGGGATATAATGTATATACATTTAAAAGAAATGGTTTTTAAGTTTATTGCTAGTTTCCTCAATATTTTGATATAGATGTTGATAATTTACTTCTGTTCAAAGTTATCCAATTTTATGGTAATCCTGTATTATTTATCTAAGTATTGTAAATTTAAATATACTTTCATATAGTACTAGGCCCTATAATTTAAAATCATGTATGATTAATATAATATGTATACAAACCAGTGTTGCCAACTGTACGATCTGGATACTACTTTTGATATAATTTCACCACCTGTACAATCCAATTTTAGGATATTTTCTAAAAGTAATATCCTGCGACCCTGCTATAAAGTAAAAAATTTTATATAAATTATTATTGTTTATGAAAATCGGTGGATTTATCAATATAATGTCATAAAGTAGTATCCTACTGGTCCAAATACAATCCATTTCAGGTCCATGTACTATCGCTAGGGACTATATAGTTGGCAACACTGATACAAACATCAATATTTATAACTATTTGTTTTATTTATATAGGCTACCTTAGTCATGGCCAATCTTTGCGGCTCAGTTATAATTGTCCTTATTTCCCGCTTCTTTAAAAGAGGCCCAATTATTTATGCTTTTAGTGAGGATTACTCCATCTAGATATCATATTCTGAAAATGGAAAAATTACACTTTGACATGGGAATCGAATCCCAAAGCTGCCGAGTTCAATTCCCGTGTTCAGGTCTCATTTTTAAATTTTCAGAATATAAAATAGGAAAGCTAAATTTATCCATAAATTATTTTTATTATTGGAATCCAAACTACGGTGGAGGCCTGGCATTCCTCACATTCACAAGTTGTAATTAATACACTAATAGACCCCACCTAGCAATTGTAAAAATGGGAAGGAATGTGCGTTCAGCCGGTTAGTCCCTAGAATAAAATATTCGTCTTTAAAATGCTCATTGCAAATTGTAAATTTAGTACGAATAGTTTCATTGTCCAGATTTTCAAGTTTTGGGTTACAGATAAGTTTCTCCCAGATGGAGAATCTTGTTTGATCTTTATTTGGAAATCTATGTTAAATAGATGTTCTATTTAGAAATCCAGGAACACAACATTTATATTTATGGTACACCATGATGAATTGAACACTTAAAATATTTGCCTACACTAGCGATTACCGTGCTTTTAGAACTAACTAAAATAAGGTTGAAGTAGCTCCTATAGGCGATATCCAGCCGTAGTGTCAGCTGTTTGAGAAGTTCAACATTTTGCCACATCGGCACCTCATGCGTTTTCTTTTGCTCCATCTGTGGTGCAATGGCGCATATATACGATTCAGATGACGAAAAATATTTGTAAGAACAATAGTACAGATATAAAAGATTTGGTTAAGGAGAGGCAGAAGTGGAGAACTACAGCAAACCAAACGGAAGATTAATGACAATATTGATGATTTCGATTAGATTATTATAATTTAATATTTGCAAGAATATAATAAATTCACCTTATGCAGTCTAGCCAACTGTACGATCTGGATACTACTTTTGATATAATTTTAATACATGTACAATCCAATTTTAGGATATTTTCTAAAAGTAATATCCTGTGGCCCTGCCATATAGTAACAAATTTCACATTAATTATTATTTTTTATGAAAATCACAGGGTTTATCAATATAATGTCAGAAAGTAATATCCTACTGATCAAAATACAATCCATTTTAGGTCCATGTACTATCGCTAGAGATTATAGACTTGGCAAAACTGATCGCAGGTCTCTTAATCGATTAGAGTAGTCAATTAGTTACGACAGAGTAACAAATCAAAGTTGTGATATTTGCGCGCGAAATTGTTTCGTTATTATAAAGGTAATATTTATCTTGGGTTAAAGGTTATCATTGTGTTGACCATTATCATTAGCTTGGTTTAAAATATAATTTTGAAAGAGATTTAAGGGAGTTAGGGTGAGATAATATTTTTGCTTCCAAACATTGTGTTAGATAATTTTTTTATAGTTATTTGTTTAACATTATTAGTAGGACCTACTTAGACAGTTTTGGCAACCCAAAACCTAAACATGTGGTTTTTCAACTGTCATTCAGGTAAAAATTTATGGTGAATATACTATAGTATATACATATCTATGTACTACAAACCGGATCATCCCGTCCCCTTAAGACCCTGACACAGACCCCGTAAACTCCGCATCCTTATAGTCCTTAATGGTCCTTAGAAATGGAAATCGCGTCTACACAGTCCGTATCCGTAATCACGTGACCGTGCCAACCCATGAGAAAGTTGGAAACGACGTCCAATAAAACGTTTTGAAAGGAAATTTTCTAGATAAAGGTGTAAGCAGACGTCATCTGTGAAGCAGACAATATCCCAGCAGAATAATATTATAACATAAGTAACTACCTCACTAACTTTCTCCACACTTTATTCTTGCCCCTTATAATCAACAACATCCATACACCTAGTCATACTTTACTTTCTCTTTTATTCTTAAAACTCTTAATGTCAGGGGCTAACTATTCCTTTTTACCCACACACTCTACCTCCATATATTTTATTCATCACTAGATCCACACTCATCCTCTCAACATTCCCAAACCAACATAAGATGCTTCTTTCACCCATCATTACTGACTATGTCCATTAGTTTTTCCACATACATTTTTTAGATATCTCATTCCAATCGCATTCACCTTGCTCTTGTGTTTCTCCTGACAAACCCATGCTTCACATCCATACAACAATATTGGTGCTAACACACTTTTGTATACTGCCGTCTTTGCCTCTTTCGATACCACTTAATTCTTTGCAATACTCCACAAAATTCCAACCACTTTTCAAGATCCACTCACCTGTCTGTCAATTTCACCATCTATCCTTCCATTTTTGCAGAACATTCTGCCCAGACACACAAAATCATTCACTTGTTCTAACAGTTTTCCATTTATACTAAGCTGACAATCATTTTCTGATCCATCCTTATCAAAAACTATCACCTTAGTTTTGGATTCATTTATAGGCCTATCCATTCTGCCTTTTGCCACATTCAAACGATTTAATGAATTCTGCAAGCCACTTTTATTCTTATCTCAATTAATATGGCATCATCTCCATATAATAGCCCTCTCACATTCACATTGTACATTTGTAGACCAACCGTGTCCTCACAAGCATCCCTCATACACTATACTATGCATACATTAAACAAACATGGAGACAGCACAAACTTATCTAACAGCCTGTCACTGTCAAACCATTCACTTGAAGTTTCATCCATCTTAACAGATGCTTTACTTCCATCAAACGCATCATAATTGTATTTACTACAGTAGCCCCATGGCTTCTTTGGTGCTGACTGACAGCTCACAGCTGACTTCCGACAAACAACATTTAGGTATACACCTAAATGTTGACTGTCAGAAGTGACAGATGCTAAACACATGTTTTTGCAGATCATATGGTTCGGCGTAGGGATACGTTTGGTAACTTTTCAAAGCCGTCAGCTGTGAGCTGTCAGTCAGCACCAAAGAAGTCATGGGGCTACTGTAACAATTCATCCCTACCATACCTTCAGAACATTCCATAGCATAAGTACTCCTCTTCACCCGATCATACGCATTCTCCAGACGAACAATGCACAATACACTTTTTTCCTTACTGCCATACCTTTCTCGTTGAGTTGTTGCAATGCAAATATCTGGTCCATACAACTTCTACTTGGCATGAAACCAGATTGCACACCCCCAATCTTGTCAGCAGTTTTTTCATGAAAACTCTCCCAAAAACTTTGCCTGAAATACTCAACAAACTAATTGCCCTTAATTCTTATAGCCTTTACCTTTGTACAAAAGAACAATGACAGCATCCTTCCTACTTTCTTAAGTTGATGCTTAAAACTAATTTGTATACTAGGTTATTGTCTTTAACTTGACTAATATTGGAACAAATACGTCATTTCCGATGACATTTTGATGGAGTTATTGTGTAAACTGGTTACTATATTTAACGTGCCAACCACTCTAACAACTAAGCTCTTAAGGAAATGTCACGGCTTGATATCCTGGATAGCTCAATTGGTAGAGTGGTTGGTTAGAATTAAATGATTGGGGATGAAACCCAAAAACTTACCTTGTAGGTCAATTTTAACTAAAATCATGAAACTTATTCTACCATTACACTCACAAAAATGCTGGAAATCCAATGATACCAAATTCTTGATTATTAAAAAACTTTGTTTAAATGAACAATTCAAAACCAAACTCACCTAAGCAATGCACAAACAAATATTGTTGAAAACTTTAAAATTGTACAACCGAAGCTTTATGTAGGCCTATATTATAGTGCCGGTTAACAGAGCAACTTGAGATCTAACAAAACTATAACCATAATAAATCAGTACAAATCGGCAAATGAATATTTTCAAAAAATGTCCCCGTACAAAGGGCTTCGACATAGTGAACGATTCAACATCCATTAAACTTACACAAGGGTCCATTAGAACTGAAAACAAGGTTAAGATCTGAACGAACACACCCACTAGAACTCAAGTATTAATTTATATTTTATAAGGCTAAATAATGTATGGGTATATTATAAAGTAGGCTACTTATCTGACCTTACACCTTCATTATGGTAACTACTCCACTGACTTTATCCAACCTTGCTAATATTCCATTCTATAATAAATTATAATATCAATTAAAATTCACAAAATAAACAATTTGACTCTCATAGGCTAAGATGACATAAATTGTAAGAGGTCATAGATCAAACTATGTGTTTGTTTAGTATGTAGGCCTCTATACTCCATTCACGGTAGGAATTACTTTATGAAAGGTCTTTTTTCCTACCAATATCCTACTATGTAATAGCTTTCTGGTAGGGAAAAAGGCCTTTCAGAAAACAATTCCTACGCTGAACAGACAATACCTCTGGTTTATTGTGAGCTGTCTGATTATTGTAAAGATAAAATAATTTCAAACAAATATGTCTAAGTAAGCTAATATCATTTGATTCGACGTTTCCTTTTGAGTTTAATGATATTGTTCAATTTTTAATGATTTGCTCTCTTAGGTAAAATACAGTGTATTGTTTGATAGGGTGCTTAGGCACTATTCCCAATGAATTTGCTCGTTATTTTTAACTTGAATTGTTCAGCTAGACATATTGTCAAATGGACCCACCAGCCTGGGACGACACGTCGCCCAATGACGAACCAGGACAGCAATCTTATTCCGAGTGGAGTGGGAAGGATGGACTTGTATTTCTCATTGATGCCACTAAACCAATGTTTCTCAAGAATGGTTATGAAGAGGTCCCATTTCTTACATGTTTGAGGGTACGGTATTTTTGTGAATTGTACATGTATTTTTACTGTCCAGTGGTTGTGGATTTAAATTGGGCTTACCGTGTATTGAATTTTGATTTATTTTTAAATATAACTGTACATAACTAGCTCTACATTGTAAAATTATATTTAGATAGCCTACTTATTTTACTATTACTTCTACACTTCTTTTGTGTATTCATTTAGAAAAACAAAACTACATCACTTATAATTTATATAATCCGACCTTAACCATCGGGCTCACATGTTAATGATAACATTTTTAAAACAACAGGGCTGGCTGACAGTACACTAAGTGTAACTGGTAGACTCTTACCCAAGTGACAGGGATTCATTCCTCAACTAGTTGCTCAGGGAGGTTTTGTTTACACAATATTGTTTCCTGACCTATTTAAAGTTTCATAGGGTAATATTATAATTTTCTTTATGAACTCATGCTGTAAACATTTAACTTATGCCTACCTATTAATAAAAGAATTTGATAACCACTATTGACACACGAGTGTACCTGATACTAATATTTATTACATAGGCCTAGATAAATTGTCACAACCTATTACCTATGCACCTTTTATACGTGCCATTTATTATTTCTCGAATATTAAAAGCTTTGAGTTGATTTTACTTAGGTAGGCCTTATATCACCCACATTTTCTAAAAGTGTCAACAGGGGGTTTACCCACTTTGGTGGGCGCGTGGTCTAACGCACTACTCTCCCAGTAGACTAGACTGCCGATGGCGGGGAGATTCAGATTCGAAGCTTGGTCGGGTATACTAAGGATGGTTTTTCCAAAATGGTTCCACACAAATGTGGATGCACTGCCTCTAAATATAACCTTACTAATCACTAAAATCATTAGTATAATTAGTAAAACACGAACTGGTAGTAAGGCGCGGTGCTAAAAAAACAGGAGATCTGAAATGGCATTGGTATTAATTTCTTTTGTTCGCGAACCCTCAGATATAATTTTTCTTCAACTTTGTACCCCCAAAGTTGTTGATGCATACGGTAAAGTAAGGTATAGATATTCTATAATCTAAGGAGGGGAAAAAAGGTGCTCGCAGATCATATGTTCTTACGTTCAAAATATATTATTCTTTTTTAGAATACGGTACTTCAGTTTTGTTTAAATAATACTATACATGATTTGGTGATATATCTGTAAAAAAAGAGCTAAAAAATTTATATTAATCAACTATAAATTCTATAAGTAGACCAATACTGTATTCTATAAAATCAGAAGACCGGAATTAAATTTAGTTACCAATATATTTTATGTGATGGTTTTGGGCCCTTGAACCTTTTGGGTGAAGGTTGAAAAGTGATGTAGACTATGTTTCTGTGCAGTGTTGCAAGACCACAATGCTCAACAAGATCATCAGTTCAGAGCATGACCTTGTCGGTGTGGTGTTGTTTGGCACTGGAAAGACCGACAACCATCTGAATGTTCCTCATATTTCAACGCTACAAGATCTTGCTGAGCCAAGCCCTGACAAGATCAAACAACTGGAGAACATGTTGAACTGCAAGTCAAATTACTGCCACTGGACAACTAGGTAATGGTTGCCTCTTGAAGAAAATCAAGCATAGCCTAGATCGGGGGATTGGGTGGTAGTGATCAACTTTCTTCAAGAGGCAGCCATTACCTCTTTATCCAATGGTAGCAATGTAAAGTATAAATGGTGTTCTTCTTTCCTTTTGTATGTTTCAATCCACCTTTCCTTTATGTTCTTCCAAATATAATATATTGCTTTCTTTCTAAAATTATAAACCATATTGTCCCAAAAGTTGGCTGCTCACATGAATAAAATTGGAAGGAAAACTATCTGCATTTAAACATGTTTTATTAATTTTAATTATATCTTCTCTTTGTCAAGATCACTTTATTTATTTTATAATCTCCACTCTTGTTTTGATTGGTAAATAACTTCTATTTTAAACTTAATTTCCTATGTTACTAATTAGGGCTCATTGACTACTTGAATTTCGAATTCAAGTTTGAGCTTTTAATTAAAACTCTGGTTTGGATTCGACAGCTATAAAGGCTCAGAAATGTATAGCTTGTTGTATAACAGGGTGGCTTAAAAGCAGTAAAACCGGCAATTATGCTTGCATTTTGTGCATTGGGAAAAGTGCTTGAATTTTGCTGTCTGTCTGAAATTTAAAGGCGAGGACCACTCTAAATGGTTTGTAGGGGTATCTAAATTTTGAAAAATTTTTGGGGAGGACCATTTTAAATATGAGGTGATTCCTACTAACAATACTTATTCCAGTACTAAAATTTGGTGGAGTGTTCAACACAACTTTAAAAAAATCAGACTAGTGTGTTCAAAGTCTTACAACTGGAGGAAAAGCCTTTTAAAAATCGGGAAAATATTTTTGGTTTATTTGACAGAAAAACTGGGAATTGTGGTAGAATTTAATTCTAAAGTTTGAGTGTCCACCCTGTATATAGCAATATCTGTGATGTATAGGCCCTAATGTTGAAAGTATGACCATCAATTGTCAATACTTTGTTAGGACGAGAGTATTGTCTTACTCTGGCTGGATGAATTTTGAAAAAAATTGTACAGGCTTTAATAACCAATCAATTTGGTTGTGTGTTAAATTGATGTATACCTTTTGTTTTCAGCTCCCAACTTGAATGATTTCGAAAACAAGTTTGATCATTCTTTCGACTATTCCTTGAGTGATGCGTTATGGGTTTGTCAATCCATGTTTGCAAAGAGGTATCTTATTTCACAATTTTATTACAAACAAATATTCATATTTACTCTTAATAAATGGGAATTGTACAGTTTCTTTTAGTTATTAGTTTAGAGTAGACAAGATTACATGAATAATCATCGGACCCGCACCCATGATAGTATTTGCTACTTACGGACTAGGACCGTGAAAAGAGACAAAAACTCTGATCAGGTTGCAATTTAGAAAGCATAATTTTTTTAATGAAAAAAAAATATACAAAATTTGTTTATTAACTTATTTTTAAATTGTAAGTTTTCCAAATCAAAAATAAATAATATTTTGTCTAACAAGTGTTGGGTAAGGTTTTGATGTAAGGTAAAATAAACATCATAGGTTTAATGTAACTATTATAATTTTATATTTTTAATCAAGCATTTTTGGCATAAATATAATTAAATTCTAAAACTAGATTTTAAGATTAAATAAAACAGTTCTTAAATAAAAATTCATGACATGAATTTTAGTAACTACTTAAACAAGGAAAAAAAATCAAAATATTCAAACTAATCTGAATAAATAAAAGTGAGCCACAGTTCTTTCAAAAAAACACCAAAAACATTTCTCAACTGAGCCGGTGTGTCTGGGTACCTTTTACTTACTATGTTTCTCACAAAAAGGGCTGGTAGACTTCAAAAATACTAGTTTACCCAAATATTATTATATAAGACAAATACAAATGAATGCCATTCAAAATAATAACCTAAACATAATCGATATGTCTTGATGCAAACTAAATTTGGTGAAGCTGTATTTCAGGCATGATTTGATATTTAAAAGCCACTCTTATCATTATTTTTTGCCAATCTTTCTTCCTTAAATCTATTCAGGGATAAATATTACCATCAAGTAGCCTAATGTGATTGTTATTTAATGGCGCTCAACTGTGTTGCCTAGGTACAATAGCTATAAAATAAAAGCGGTTGAAATTTTGGGTAACCTTCTAATTAAAAGAAGATAAGTTTAATTTAGCTTTAGTAAATTAATAATATTGTTAATGAGTATTTAATACAAACACCACATCGAGATACAGTCCTTAACCGCCGAGGACGGGGAGATCGAGGTTCGAATCTCGTTCGGGTGAACTGGGGGTGGTTTTTCCTAAATGGTTTTCCACTCTCCCTCCACGCAAATGCGGGTTCACTTCCTCTAAATTCAACCATCCCAATTCCTAATCCATTAGCGTAATTAGTACTTAAGCGTATAACCCTAATGGGTAGTAAGACGCAGTGCTAAAAAAAAAACACAGTCCTTAATTACAACCTCATAGTATTAATTTTTCCTGAAAAATCCTGGGAAATAGTTTTTCCCACCTGAGTTTCGAGAACATCCAATTTCTCAAAGTTCAGAATCCCGAATAGGACTAGTGTTAGTGCCAACAATATTTTATGGATGGGAAGCATGGGTTTGTCAGGAGAAACACAAGAGAAAGATGAATGCGATTGGAATGAAGATATCTAAGAACTGTATGTAGAAAAACTTTAATGGACGGTCGATTATGAATGGGTGCTGAAGGAGTGTGGTTTAATAGAAAATACGATAGATCATTGTAAAAGATGCATCTTATGTTGATTTGGGCAAGTTGAGAGGATGAGTGTGGATCGAGTGATGAAGCAAATATATGGCAGTAGAGTGTGTGAATAAAAAAGCCATGTAAGAGATTAACAGCCATAGGGTAGATTGTGCTAATCATCTGGCACCTTCTGTTCGCAAATGTTGGCGCTATCTTTGCCAACATGCAGCAGCTACTTGAAAGGGAGTAAAGAGTCCCGTGTTCTATTCCCGGCTGGCACTGCTGAAAAATGTATTATTGGTGAAATGAAGATTTCCCCTTTTACAGTTTGAATTAACGGCCGGGGGCTCTGCTAATTGTGCCAGTTATAGATTTAATTTAGTTCATAAGTCATGTTGAAATGTTGGTTGGTTCAGAAAGGGCATAATACATTTCTTAAAAAAAAAAAAAAATCAAGAGAGGTTTAACCATGGGATGCCCATAAATTAATAACGAATGTAAAAAATAAATAGTAAAATTTAAATATCATTGCAATAATTTAAGGATTGAAAAGAGGTATAGAGGATAGAAGGGTAAGGCCTACTACACACTTGCCAAAAAACTGAAGGCTTCAAAGTTCACAATTAAAACAAAACACATAATTGTGTAATTTTCAGAGTACATCCGTCCCCTTCTTCAGCAGAAGAAAGTAAAACATAGACTGGACTATGACATCATGGCTAGAGGTTGATCATGGTCACTTAATCTAAGTCATTCTGTGTTTTACTTTCTTTTACTGAAGAAGGGGACTGGTGTGCCTCGAAAATTACATAATTTTGTGTTTTGTTGTGGTTTAGTTGTGAACTTTGAAGCCTATATCCCCTTTTCAATGTTTAGTTTAACAAAGCCGTGTGGTGCCATTTTTACTTTGTTTGAATATCATTGTAATAATAAAATGAACACTTTTTTTTCTTGTTTTCAGCAAAGTTAAACTGACTTCCCAGCGAGTTCTTGTGTTCACCAATACCTGTGATCCCCATAAGGACAACCCTCATAAGCAGAACCAGGCTAGGAAGAAATCGGAAGATCTGGGAAAGTCTGGCATGGATCTGGAGCTACTGCACCTAGGAGCAAACTTTGACACCGGTCTCTTCTACAAGGTGGGAAGTTCAAACTGGTGACACCTAGCACTCGTGGCACCCATAGACTATGGAGAAAAATCGATACTTTATTTAGACATTCTTATTGTACATTAGCGGAGAGAGAGCAGTCAGAAGTGGAGAGGGGATGCCGTTGTATTCACTTCTTTTAAAATGGCCAGTATTGCCCTCCCACTTTTTCACTGGCATGAACCAAGAAGCTTCCGTTCTCACTTTAGCCCCACCCTCACTAATATACTTCACTAATAGATATATAAGAACAAGCACTTATGATTTCCAGCTAATTTATGTTTGTTTGCAAATAAAAATACTGTTTCTTCTTGGTAAACCTAGGTAAGTGCTAGACAATACTGATGATTTTGTATGGTGGTTGGCAGGATTTACTCCAGCTAGCGAAAGGTGATGATGATCCTGACTGGGATCTTCCCAACCCAGCTACCAAACTGGAGGAGCTGCTGTCCCGGGTTTGTCGGAAAGACTACAAGAAGAGAAGTGTCGGTAAACTTTACTTGACCCTAGGCAAAGGAGTACGCATCAGTGTTGGAGTTTATAACCTGGCCAGGTTGGTTGGAGGGAAGGAGGCTCTCATGGGAGAGGTGTAATTATGTGGGTTTTTTTTTTACAAAGCTGAGTCTTTTTTAAATAAATACAAGGTAACCACAGAAGAGGTTGGCTGATGATAGACTCAAATTGCATTTGGTTGCTGTTGAGAAGGTTGGTATTTGAATCTCAGCCAAGTACATTGGGGAGAATTTTATATACAATTTAATGCTGTGGAAGGAATCGATTAAAGGAGGAAGAATGGTGGAAAAAGAGAGAAAGAGGGAGGCATTTTACTAAACTGACCAGGCCACAAGACAGAAATCGACAACAAGCTCATTTTGCAGAAAGATTAGTTAGTATTAATGTAACGTTGCCCACGGAACACTTGAATACAATCAATCATACATCCTTTTTGTGGAGGCTATTTGCATGTCTTACAGATAGGGATGAATAGCCAATGTATAACTCAAAGAGTTCATCCTTGGACAAATTAACTAGGTAGAAGCAAGTGGTGTCTGGGACTTAATCAGAGGATGGAGCTTAAAATACACTTTCTGAATGATCTAGGATTATTTGAGAAATAGGTTATTTTACCAGAGACAAATATCATGTTCAAACTGCTAGTTTTATAAATATGTTTATATATCAAATTATATAATTAAATTACTTAACTGTAGAATAAATCCTCAGTGAATAAATAGGCAACCAGTCTTAAACATTCTTTCAAAATAAAATTGTAAAACAAAGTTGTAAAAGCCATATTATGTTAGTTGCTTTATATATTTTTCTATTCACCTTTCCTATACCTTCTTCCAAATATAATATAATTACCTCCTAAAACGAAAAGAGATTTTTTTTCATAAAAAAATCTTTTCAGTTTTATCTAATTGACTTTTGTTTAGTTTGTTATTTGTTTGTTTGATTATTTTCAGGGTAACTCCAATGCCCAAAACTCAGAACCTAAACAGAGACACAAACGAGATTGTGAAAACATCACGCATTGATTTCCACGCTGTGAGTAGTTCACATTTCATCACTAAATACTGGTACTTTCGGTTGTGCACATCTTTTATAAGTTAAAAATAATCTTGAGTATTTTTATCAAATAATAAATTTATTTAAATAATTTCTTTCACTTTTTTCAATTTCATGGATTTTTTTTATAAAATAATCAAGATTATTTGAAATAAGCACTAGGCTAAACTATAGTTTAAATTAGGAAGAATCTGCTTCGGTGGCTTCATGGTCCAAGGTGTCACTCTCACATTAGACTAGACTGCTGATGGCGAGGAGATCAGGGTTCGAATCTCGGTCGGGTGAACCGAGGGAAGTTTTTCCAAAATAGTTTTCTACTCTCACTACCACAGGCAGCTTCCTATAATTTTGAGAGCAGAAGCTATCTGTGGTAGTAAAATCTCTGTTCAAAAAAATGTATTTTTGTGTTTATTAATGTTTTATTTAAACAATTATTAAGCCAGCATTAGTCACATAAGTGTGCTTGCTATGCCTCATAAAACTTGTTTATTTAAGTTTTGGTCCATTCATATTTTCATGACTAAATTAATATTAATGTATATTTGAAAAGGTATAAGAAGTATCACAAGAACAAAGAAGACAAACAAATTAAGGTGTTCCCAATGAGGAGTATTTATTATTATTATTATTATTATTATTATTATTATTATTATTATTATTATTATTATTATTATTATTATTATTATTATTATTAATTTGTACTGTCTTATGACAGGTCCTCCTTTTGTCAGTGAAACTTAGACCCCCAATGCGCCTTGACCTCTGCCTCCTCTTTCAGCTTCCAGAGCAGAGCATGAGAATTGGGACATAATTCAAACTTTTTAGTGCTGTGAAAGACAGAGAGTAAAGGGTTATCCTATTTATTCCATCCCTCTTTTGTGGTATAAAATGATATACCTGAAGTAAAAAGCTGATTTCCTTAAAAGCATTAGATCATTAACTTGTATAGTTTTGCTACACAAAAACTGCAGGCTCACCAATCACATGTGAACAATTAACATTTCTTACACTAAATAATGTGGTCTGATAGTTCTTGAAAAGTTTTGTTTTATGTATGAATTTATGTGATTCTGTGAGTCTTCAATTTTTCTAGTAAATGTGCAAACATTGTTTTCTTGACCTCTGATTTGTGTTAATTGAGTCCAGCCCTTTAGTCCTTTCTTTGAATGTGTGTGTTGTAAAAAATGCGTTAAAGAATTTACTATTCTCATCTGATTTTTTTTTATTATTCTATAGGAAACAGGAAAGGTTATTTTGAAATCAGAACTCTGCAAGTATAAAACGTTTGCTGGGCGCAAGATTATGATGAAGGAGGTAATATTTAAAAAAATTACATCTTATTTATTGTTCATTTAATATTTTGTATATAAAAAAGTCTTTAGGGGTGGGCAAAGTTTTGATAACTTTTCTGAACTGTTATATATATTACAAATTAATATTCATATGAAAAAAAATCTGAAATAATTGAATTGTATGCTATGACAGATAATAACGTTATTTATCATATTAGAATATAATATTCCAAACAATTGTCAAATTGTGCTTCGAATTGAAGAAGTGAATTATGTACAGCTTTATTTTTAAAGAATGCTTTCACCATATTCTATCCTGTTGCAAGTAATAACAGCCTTCTAGAGCTTTTACAGGGTGTCCAGCGACCTGGAAAACAGGGAAAAGTCAGGGAATTTGCTTGGTCGTGGAAAAGTCAGGGAATTTAATTAAATTTCTGGAATTTTCACATAGTCACTAAAAAATACATTTCATTTACATTAGTTAAAATTACATTTTTCTATGATTTAATACACACCACAATCTCTTTCAACACAGTTGAACATACTAATTTTAATTCTCAAAGTCAACATGGGATTTTTGTGTGTCATCTTTTCATCCCTCTACTTTGCGTCTTTATTTTTTAAACTCTATTTGTGCAAAGCAATATTTTAATGTCTCAATATGAGATCGCTCTACACAAGAGTCCATCACTTTAGGCTGTAACCCTTCATAGAGTGTCACAACTTCAGAGTGTGTATGTGTTTAAAAATATTATTGCATCAAGTTGCGATCTTAATAAAACAGTGTTTATAATATAGGGACTGGAAAAGTTGTGAATTGGCTTTGGAAAACTTGGAAAAGTCAGGGAATTTTAGAATATAATTTGGCTGGACACCCTGTTTTAGTCCTTTTTATATCAGATATTAACTTCATATTTTTTTGGTAGCAAGCAGTCGTGTTGATTCAGCACTAGCTTTCTCAAGTCTAATCTGAGAGTCTGTGTCTCACATCTAAGCCAGTTGCACCAGGTGCAAAATTATGAAAAGTGTTTATTTCCATCCTTTCTCCAGTCTGAGTCTGGCATAGTTCTTTAAAATTAACTCTCATCCTCTGTCCTTAGATTAGTGTAATTCACTTAGCCCAAACAAGGATTGAGACATGGGACACTAAAAATAGTAATTAAAATAATCAGAAGGAATTAAAACTCAAATTGTGACATGAATTGATATCTTAAGATTTAAAACTCACCCTTCTCACTTTGTGTCCTTGGATTAATCAGTATTAGCTGTCAGTAGCTTTAGCAAGCAGTAATGATTGTCTCTCTCTCTCTCTGTCTCTCTGACACACACACACACACACACACACACACACACACACACACACACACACACACACACACACACACACAAACTAAAATAATAAAAATAATTTGAAACAGGAATAGTGAAATGAACTACCTAGTACCTAGTCTGACACCTTAGCTCAGCTGGTAGCTTGGCCACCTAACTTAGCTTAGAGTCCAGGGTTCAATTCCCGGAATGGCTGAAAAAATGTATCATTGGTGAAATAGATGTTTCCCCTTTTATAGGAATGAATTGTCTCCCGGGAGCTGGGTGGTGCGTCTGGTAGGTTTAAGGTAGTTGGCGTAGAATGTTGGTAACCGCACGTGACCCTCCTGGTACGCATTGCTCAAGGAAGTTTAAACAACACTAACAGATTCCAACAAATATTTGCTGTCACACAACTACAATCATAACAAAAATGCTTGTGAAAACCATACAAAAATAATAATAGCTTGACCCTAAATTCCAGGAAGAAATCAAAGCCATCAATAATATTAGTGAGGTTGGATTCACATTACTTGGGTTCAAGCCAATGAGAGTCATCAAAATGGAACACCATTTGAGAGCGTCATCATTTATTTACCCTCTGGAAGACTTTGTGAAGGGTAAGCCACCAGAGGAAACATTATGTGAAGGACTTGAAACATTCAATTCAGCTCGATGATGTGTTTTATTTTCTAATATGGTAAGGGTCACTAGTTTTAATCTAGATGAGGCCTGTACAAATTTATATTGTTCAATGTCTATTTTTTGAAGCACTAATGTAGGAAGACAATGTGGAAACATTATAAAGTACAGTAGACTCTCGATTTACCGGTGGCGGATCAACCGATTTGCGGCTTAACCATGGCTATATTTAAATATGTCACAAACAAATACACCACCATCTGAATGCATTCTACTGCTATTGCCACCCAGTGCGCAGGCGTGGCAATCTCTCAGAGAGAAAGAGAGAGATGCAGAGACAAGGAAATAGTACTGCACGCTCAAGGTTGTACAGCCGCTGTTGAGACTAGAGAAATAGATGGGGAGGTAGAGGAAGAAGGAGAGGAAGAGCTTATCTCGGGTGATAAAGTGAGTCAGTAGCCAAGGCACTGAAGGTTGAGGAATGTTTGCTGATCTGACAAATTTGGAGAAGCAGGATGACACTTTAGAAAGACAATGATTGCATGCACTGAAAAGTAACGGCAATTAGTACAACCCAAAGAGAAAAAACAAATGAATAAAGGACTTCTTTCATTAATTCATTAACTATATAATGTGTAAATGGGAAAAAGAGATTTTTTTGTATTATCTGTGATTTATATTATCAGTGCTTCCTCTCTCCTCAATTACAAGTTTCAATTACTTTTCAACTCTTTTCAAATATGTAATTGGTTTTTCTCTCTCTCTCTGAAAGGAATATTTCTGAAAATTTAAATTAATTAGTAACTGTGAAACTGATAAGAGATGTAAATGTTGAAGAATTTATGAAGAATTGAAAATAGAGAAATTTATTTATTTTTTATTGAGGCCAATCTTAAAAAGATTTCAGGTTGGACTCTTTCCCTATCACTTACGTTACGTTACTTTACATTGTTTCCACATTGTTTTAATATATTAAGTCATTATAGTTAGACAATTATTTGTTTTGTTATATTACCTGTAAATCATTCCTGATTATTAAATATTAGGAAAATTAGTAATGAAAAACCCAAATCGTCCTTTAAATTTGACATAGAGAAAGGTTAGTGTCTTACTATACGTTTGGATTGTACACCTATGTACTAACCAATGTGCTAAGTATATAGAAGGGCTCAGTTCACCCGCACTACACCCGACTAGGATCAAACTTCGATCTCTCCTTCTTGGGCAGTCTAGTCTGTTGCAAGAATAGAGCTTTAGACCATGCAGCCACCAAAACGATTTAGAGAAATATTAGGTTTTAAATGTTTCACACCTGAAAATTGAATCAAAAGGATTTTTAATTTTTTTTTAAAGTTTGCTAGTTGTTTGGTTGGTTGCTAATGCCTATCCCATTCACTTTCGAATAACCCAATAGCAATGAGTTAAATCAGTGTCCTTGATAGCGCTACATTGAACTAGATGGTCTTTATTTCTGGAATCAGCTCCTTTACAAAGTACACATAGAGGATATGGGTATAGGATAGGTCTGTAAAGGTGAAAAGCCAACAGTATTAGAGCTCAAAAACAAATTTTACCTGTAAGATTAATTTTTTTATATAGGATTTGAGTCTCAAATCCAAAACTTTCTTGTATCTCGAATATCCTTAAGTATTCTAGGGCGCGTTCCAATTTGTATGTAGCCACTTTAAAAACTAACTCCAATTCACATTCAAACCATGCCATACATTTACTTTTGTCATCATTGTGGAAGGTGCTATTAGTAGATACCCTTATTTAGGATAAATAAAAAATTTGGACTTAGATAAATAAATAGTTGTATTAAAATTGTGTATATAAAATATTTATTTTGGCTAAAAATGGTAAAATATCAACTCAAACTTAAGTGGTATGTTGAGGAAAACTATCGCTAAATTCCCTATATTCAATTTAAAATATTTGCCTTTGGTAACAATTTGACTGTCATAAAAGCCAGATCAAACGCTTATATTATTCCATGTCTCTCTTACTTTCAATGTCCATGTTTCTGCTGCACATGTGGAAATAGGTACAAAGTATGCTTTATATACTATTTTTTCTTGCAATTTTAGGGGGAGGGAGAAAATCAAACCAGATAAAGTTTGCTACTAAATAAAAATTTGTATAGATAATATACATTGCTATTTATCATTAAAATCGACATAATTGACCACTATTTGCAAATAAAAGGCCAATTTAATCAATTTTGAAATAAAAAAAAATATTCAATTTCATTTTAATTCACATAGGTACATATAACACATAAAAATGCCATAGTGAACTTTAAAAATATTATATTACTTTTAAATGTTATAAGTGAAAGCTCATAAAAACGCTTCTCGCGATATTCCGCTATCTATAGCTATAAGCCTATTTGTAAATGTTACTCTGTCTATTTATTTCAGGCAGCCGACTGCTGTTTGCAGCTCTACTTAAGCGATGTTCAGAACGACAAGTAGCACCCATATGCGTTTTCACCCCTAGACAAGGTTCCCGCCCTTATCACGTGGCTCTGTTTGCCCAAACAGAGCAGGTGGATGAGTCCAACATACAAATTGTGCCCCCAGGCTTTCATGTAATATACCTCCCATACACAGGTAAGGAACATGTCCTTGAGCCATATATTTACTAACTTTAAAAATGTGTCCAAGGCATCACTCTTGTGTTAGACCGGCCTGTTAAAGATGGGATCAGGGTTTGAACCCCAGTCAGGCTTACTGAGGATGATTTTTCCCCAAATGGTTTTCCACTCTTTCTTTCTTCACACAAATGCAAACACACTTCTTCTAAATTCAACCTTCCTAATCCATAACACATTTGTGTAATAAGTACATAGGCGTATGACCCGAACAGGTAGTAAGACGCGGTGCTAAAATAAATATATTATGATGTCTACTTTTTATAGCAACTAAAGAATTATAATTAATGTGAACAAAATTAGAATTGAAGAATGAAATAATCAGAACAATGGGAAAGTTTCTTATGTTTATCACGTTTTCTAGGATTCAGACTTAGTATTTGGTAATCATTATTCATATGTAAAATGAAAATTTGGATCCTAGGATAAGGGGATTCGATTCATATGTAGTTAGAAAATATCAAAATTTTTTTGGTTGAAGTTTGCAGATATCAGTTATCACAAACTGTTACATATTTTAAAAATTACAAAATTAATTCACCTCAAAATATATTTGTTATATGGTGCTACTCTACTAACTTGACATAAATCTTTTAACATGGAAGCTTGCAAATGCTTGTACAATGTTCCATGATATTCTCTTTCATCTACAGTGTCATTATACTCTGCAAAATAAAGTCAACCTCCATGTCTCCGGTTGTTCTGATATCAATGATTCCCACGCGTCCAGCACAGACGTTGCCTTAAATTATGAGTGAAGACTGACCATGAGCACAGACTGAATTCTGGATAGTTCATTGGTAGAGCTTTGACACACTAGGCCAAAAGTCCTAGTCTCGATTCCTGTCTTTAGGTGTAATTTTTTAACTTACAAATATACACCTTAAATGTTAATGTTTTTCCACATGAGGTCATTTGTGTTTACATCTCTGACACAATGTCTGCAGACTTTATCCGTGAGCTGCAGTTGGACGATGAGCCGGTAGAGCCGTCAGATGAACAAGTGGGCCTGGCCGAGGAGATTGTGTCCAAACTAAAGTTCTCTTACAACCCACATATGTTTAATAACCCAGTTCTTCAGACTCACTGGAGCAACATCGAGGCACTCGCACTCGACTATGATGAACGCAGAGAAGTTAAAGACTACACAGGTGTGTCCACTTTTTAATTCCACATAGAATAAAATAAACACTTTATTAGATCATCATCATTTATTCCCAGCCTGTGGCCAAGTCAGTTTACTAAAATGTTTCCATCTTACTCTTTCTTCCACCATTCTTCCACCTTTAATAATTTCCATTATTCTCCTCCCACTTGCACACTTTTTGTTATCTGCTCCTCCCATCTCTTTTTTGGTCTCTCTTGCTGTATTTTCCCTACATAGGGTACTTCATTTCCATCACCTCTTTGGTATTCTATGCTTTTCCATACTCGTTATATGACCATACCATCTCAGCCATACTCCCTTTACTCCCACTCTTTCCTGGATAGCTTAATTTATTATCTTGTTTCTCCTCGTGACAGCTAACATGCTCCTCACAAACTTCACTCTCATGGCCTCCACTTTCCTAGTCTCTCTTGCACTCACTGTCCATGTTTTGTTGCATATGTGACTGGATATAAAATACACCCTATATAGTACTTACACTTCAAGGGCACTTCTCTTCGCCATAGCAGGTCTCTCACACACCTATAGAACAACTCCCCCTGCTATTGGACGATTTTATAAATTGACCTAGTATTTTATTTTTAGGGATGGATCTTTTAATCATTAAAGACATTTGATTGTCGAGTGCTCAAAAACATTTCAGAGTCAAGATTATAAACCAAATTCTTTTCTTCTTTAAACTCTAAATATGATTTTTTTTAAAAGAGTTATACATCCCTATCATGATGCTTACTAATGGACAGCCATATCAAAATTTTAAAGTTTCTTTATATAAATGTGTGTTTCTCTTTGTATTACAATTGTCTTCAAAATACAGATTTGAAAACAGCTTATCTTTAAATTTGAAGATAGAATTGTTTTTAAAATCACATCTGAAGTTTGAATCTATTTTAATGAGTACTTAACTCAAAAAGGTATCCTCGTGTGTGAGTCAGTGTGTTAATGTTGCATGTATATCAGTACCAGACCTCACTGTCATGGATAAGAAGTTGGGAAGCCTGGCCCAGCAGTTCATGGAAGCTTGCGACCTGGACGCCACTGACTTCAGCACGAAGAAACCACCATCGAAGAGAGAGCCTGTCGAAGGGGGCCTAGGTCCTGCCAACAAGGTGCTCAAACTGCTAGATGTGGATGTGCCGTCGCTGGCCAACGAGGGCAAGGTAGTTGTTTCTGCTTTAGTTGGGATTGATTATTCTGATTATCACTTCTTGAGAGTTTTACTCATCGTGCTGGTGTATGACTTGGGTGTGTGAAGACTTTGAAACTTCGACTTGGCTTCAAAATAATATTAACCTCAACTTTGTTTGGGAAAAAAAAAATTCAGCTTCGACAATTACGAAGCTTCATCAATAAAAATATTGACAGCTAAAATAGTAAGTATATGTTGAGTTATTTACAGAAACATGCAAAAGGTAAGGCTAGTTTTAGGGGAAAGGTGCTGTTATTTTTTTCAAAAAGCAATGATATAAGCTGAAAGCAATGTTATTATTTACTTTAATATGAGTGGAATTAGTATTCGTTAAGAAAAACTAGGATAAAACTGTCTACATTTTTCGTTCCTATTGTGCCTATTGTGTATTTCACTATTTATTAACATATTCAGAGAAAAATCAAATATAAATATGCACAAAACATTTCATGCTTAGTAATATCAAGATTGAAATCTTAATATCATTACCTTCGAGTCTTACAAATAGCAATATTGAAATAATCAATTATCAACTTAGATTTAAACCAAACAATAATACCACTGAAACATGTTGTCATAAAAGATTAAACTACTATCAAATAAGGAGAAGGGAATAAAAATTAAGAAGATATAATTTTGACAAACATGACTGCCTATAGCAAGGTCCATTTTTTTAATTTCTTTGCTTAGACCTAGCGTGAAATCTTTTAAAGACTATAAACAAAGACTCAACATTTACAAATTTAAGTATCATAATGTGTAAAAGCAGAAATCGGGATTTTTAATGCTAACCTTAGATAAAAAAAATAAGCTTAAATATCCTGAAACACTCATTTTTCCTATGATTCATTTTATACCCATAAAATAAGTAAAAACAGATACTATTCTTTAGGGGTGGTCGGGCAGCAAATATTTATATCGGGCGGGCATTACAAAATTACACACAGGCACTGGCAGATTCGGGCGGGCATTTCATTTTGCAAACAACTTTGTCACAGGCCTATTAAATTTCAAATTACAAGTTAAAACAGTAACATTTGATTAAAAACAAAAATTTAAATGGTTAGTTTATGCTCAAGTATTTATAGTTAATACTAGAGCAGATTTCACTTTGCTTTGTGAAAGTTTTGTTGGAGCATAATCAGTTCCTCTACATTTTTTAATTTAAATTAAGTTTTCACAAGCATAGGACCTAAAAATCTCAATGTGAAAATGTTGAATTTGTTATGTTGTTGGCATTAACAGAGAAAATTAAATCGTAGGAATCTTGATTTCGCTATGTTGTAGACTTGTAACCTGTGAGAAAAGTTATTGTAGTTTTGTTGAAAGTAACCATAATAATTTACAAATTAATAAAAAATAATACTTACCTTTGTTTAGTATTATCTGAAATAATTCAACTATGAATGTCATTTAAACACTATTTTTACAAAGTTTGAATTAGAGGTTAGTGCTAACATGTTATTATTATACTTACCAGGTTCTTATGATGACCGATTGAAATATGGGCATAAAAAATACTCGCCCGACATTCCGGGATTTTTAGATGCCCGATTTATTGCCTGAAATTTCGGGTGCCCGACCACCTTTACTATTCTTATAAATAGCCCTGGTAAAGTGATGATATCACCAGTGTTACCGAGTTGGAAATTATATTGCATTATGTGGTATTTGCCAAATTACAAAGAAATTGTATTTATATAGAAAAAAAAAGCTTAAATTCGTGTTATTCACTTGAAAATAGTAGAATTTGTGTAAAAATTTGTTTTATTGCAAATGCGTATTTTGCATGTCCCTAGTTATTTATAATCTTAACTGTTATGTACATTACAAACTGATATACATGTGAAATAATCTGAATTAAATGAATTGCATGTTGGGATATTAATGGTATTAATCAGCTTAGAATGGAATATTACAAACAATTGTGCAATAAAAAAAATTTAATGATTGAATTGCATAAAATTATTTAAATAAATACAATCAAAGTTTTTCAAGGCATAGAACAACTATCCAAAAATATTTGAACTTTTATTCAGCTTCAAGAATATTTTTTATATACAATTAGAGTTTGCTTCAAACCGAAAAAGTGGAATTAGCACACCCCTAGCCATGACCAAGGACAAAATTAGATCATCCTATAATGAAGGGGTTTCCAACTCGCAGGCCTTTTTTTTATGGCCTACACAGTTTCTTGAAAAAGTAATCTACTGTAGTAAAATTGATTTTTTTTCACTGAGAAACAAAAAGTTTTGACTTGTGGAAAAAAACCCATGAAAGTTCCAACTGATTTTCATGTTTAATTTTTTCTATACTATATTGACTTATCAAAGATAGTATGCTTTATTCGGAAAATTCTTTTAATATGTAATTAAACATGCTTAAATTATCACTTCCGATTTCATTCATATTTTAATACCTGTTCTTACACATAAATTGGCAAAAATTAGCCGATTATGATGTTTGATTTTTATAGACTTGTGGATTCAATTGTGGCTCTTGAGCACTTAAAGTTGGAAATCCCTGCTATAAGTCTAATACAGGATGCATTGGTTGTGTTAGGAATCTGCAAATCTTCAAAAACTTCGACCTTGCTTAGAATATTTTTCACTTTTGATAAAGATAATCTGGTTTCAACAATTATGAGCTTTGGGAACAAAAATGTTTCTTTTTCCATCATTTTGTGCTGTTATGTAAACTATAAATTAATGTTCACACGACAAAAATCTGCAGTAATTTAATTGAATGCTCTGACATTTACTTGATTCATCTGCTTTGCCTGAACTATGTTAAACAATTTTTGATAAAATATTTTGGTTTAGATTAGGAGAGATAGCCAGCACACGTACCTTGGTGATAATGGAGTAGAAATTGTTTAGATAGAACACTAAAAAACACACAAACACATTTTTAAGGACAAGCTTTCACTGTCACAGACAGCTTCATCAGGTCAAGAGAGTAAACTGATGCTCTTGGTTGAACTACAAGATTGACTGTCCACAGCTGAGTGTTTTTCAGTTATGATATCAATGTATAGTTGGCAGCACTATGAATTAATAGATAGATAGAAAAACTAAAAATTGTGTTATATACTGTATTATTATTGTTGTGAAATTGAATGTAATAATAAATGTGCTGGTAGGAAGGAGAGGAATTACCTAAGTTTGAGGTTAGGGGCTTGTCTGGATTTGATAATACATTGATGGGCCGGTTCCTATATTCTTAGTTGTGAAAGGTTGCATATTTCTTTGTTCAGGAAGTTGACCACCTTGGTTGTGTAGCAGTGATTAAAGTCCAAAATTGATTCTGATTCCACGACTGTGACTCCACAGCCCTGATTTAAATGTTGGAGTTTTTTTTAAAATCCACCCTCTTTATTCATGTCAGGTAGTAAAAATCACTAATAGTTAGCAATTAGTATTCAAATGTGCATTACAAAAAAAAAATATGACATTGGTAACCATGAACTAATAATATGAGAAAATATCTCTCACTAGTTTTATGTTATTATTTGCTACATTTTACTTTTATTTATGTTATAACTTATAGAAAAATTATACCAATAAATACTGAGCACATGTTTGTGAATATGTTCAGAACATATTTTTAAATAAGGTTCTTACCGTTAACATTTTACAAAGTGGTTACCTAAACACAATACCAATGCCTAAAACCTCACAAAAGTCTTTCTGGCAATATATTTATCTGTTAAGACAGCTAAAATGTATACACCTTCAACGAAAATCGCCTGTTATATTTCTTTTCATGTGCAAATACATAAATCAATACAGTTGGTTGTATTGATAATATGTTAATTTTTTCAGGTGGAAAAGTTGAAGTTGGACGAACTAAAGACCTACCTTACTAGCGAAGGCCTCAAGATTGCAGGGAAAAAGAAGGCAGAACTTGTGGATATGGTTTATACCTTCTTGGGGGTCCAGCAACCTCATTAGTGTCTGTATGATTTTTTTACTGCCATCACTGTGATATTTTCAGGGGTTTTTTCCCCAACAAACTTGAGTGAGAGAGATGATTGAGACAAAACACAGGTAACACCGTTGAAACCTGGGTGTTTGGCTTAGCTAGAATCTTTTTCATCATCATCATCATCATCATCATCACCAATATTGAGGGTTGTGAAGAGTTGTGGAAATAGCCTCGTATTAACCTGTTCCTATGGGTGCAGTGTTAAAGCCAGACAATTGGGAAACATTTATTGTGTTACCTTTATTCTACATCATTTCGGACCACAAGTTGAGTAATAAATGTCATGTGATGGATGAATTATTGGATTTTACTAATTGTTGGTTGCTTCCCAGATTTGCAATTGGGAAGCACTTAAGCGTTGCTAATACTTCTTGATGTACCTTTTCTAAAACTCCTAAGTAAGCTTATTAATAATTAGTTTGAGGTTACTTATTTTTTGGATTTTAATTAATCAAATAAAAATACTGTTAATAAGTAAATGTGCTTGAGAACATTTTTTTATTCTTTAAAATTATACATACTTTTTGTGAAATGTTATACATTAATAAAAACAAAATCCGATCATATTAAACATGTGTGACTTACTTTATTTTTACTTTATTTACTGATTGTGTATCGGCTTACGTATTTAACAAAGCAAAACTTGACACGTTACTCACAAAATAAGTGTATTCAACTCTTCTTACATCTCATGTTTCTTACATTGTTTAATAAGTATAACAAAACTACCATATAAAGCGAAAAGAGGTTTTCCAAGTAGAAATATATTGTTTATCAGAGAAAACCTAGACCACCACACATTATGTGTTACCCATTTTAAATATTCATGCCAATTGGTTGAGGGTTGGAAAATGCCACGCGCTTCTTATTGCAGCATTTTCTCCCTCCACTAGACACTTTACTGTTTATGCACTGGTACAACCACTCAGTGTGTCATTACCGTATTTCTTCGATGCTAAGACGCCATCGATTGTAAGACTCACGTTAATTTTTCAGTACCACCAACAAAAAAAGTTTTGATTTTAAGAAATTAAAAAAAAAATCTAAAATACTCTATTTATAAGAACTATTTTTACCATAGAATTAAATTTACTAACAACATTAGTATCATTTTTTTATCAGTTGGCATGTTAATGATCACTCCCTTCTTCAAAAGAAAGTAATTGATAACAATGTTCTGATTTTTATGTATTAAATTAGTGGAAGATAATTAGTGTTAAGTCATTGAAAACAATAACAGACCCCTCTTCCATTCTAACCCCAAAGTCTCCCATCCCCGTTATCCTCAGACCCCACTCAGTCACAGTGATTTAATCTTAGTTTGGTCAGCCCCCCCACTCTCAATCCCCACTTCCTGATATCAATTTGTGAATAAGCCCTTGAATAAAGGAATTTTGTTTAATCTCAATAGTTTTAAAATATCTCCTCATTATGAAGATTTTTTATTTTAAATGTGTCTGTAGCACATATATAATCCTATAGACTCGTCTAATTAACTGATCTTACATATTTATAACCATAAATCATTTTGGTCAACATTATTCAAACATAATTTTGTAGTAATATGTGATGATAAGAGAAGATGACATACGTTGTGTGTAATTACACAGTTATTAACCTCTGCAAAATTTTCAAACTCACACAAATGCAATTGATTCCCACTTTCACAGATTTTACCCACCAAACATTTCTTAACCCTCAAAAATAAAAAATAATAATTTTTAAAGAGATGAACTTTAACATTACCCACTTTGGCGGCCGTGTAGTCTAATACACTTCTCTTGCAGCAGGCTAGACTGTGGATGATGGGGAGATCAAGGTTCAAATCTCGGTCGGGTTTACTGAGGATGGTTTTTACAAAATGGGTTTCCACTCTCCCTACACAAATGTAGGTACACTTCCTATTAATATAACCTTCCTAATTCTTAACCCCCATTAGCGTAATTTGTGTGTATATTTATATATATATAAAACCCTAACAGGTAGTATGACATGGTGCTAAAAGAATAAAAATAAAAATTTGATATTTGACACTTTTTAAAATAAAGCTGCGCAAAATAAGTCTCACAAGATTTTAAGGTGTGGATGTAGGAAACATGATAAAAGCTCAAGTGTTTTTGCTGTTTTTATAGCAAAACCTTTTTTTTGGGCTAAAATAAATGAAACATTGCTTCAATACAAAGTGTTTGATTTTCTTCATAAGGGTGATATTAATAGTTCTAGAATATCTGTCATGAGCATGGCAGCATTAGATGAGAAACTTTTTAATTAAAGATAACAAATTGTCATTAAATGTCCTGGACACCCTTAGATATTCAACAACTGTTGATGTCACAATATGAAGAAAATTAATTTATACTATTGTACTAGAGAATTATTAAGATTTATTTTGACTCTAAATATGTTTTGATTTAAAAACTGCAAATAAATTGACCTTTTCTTGTGTCCCTCTAGATCACCATCTTAACCATAATATCACTCTCATAACATTTATTAGAGACTAATTGTCTGAATAAATGGAATAATCTACTACTACCACCAGGAATGTTGTACTAACTTAATGTATATACACATACCTGTACTAGTGTCTTTTATAAAATACCTTCTTGGTTCAATACCTGTGGACTCAACACTCCCTGTGTTATAGCAAGTGACGAGTTAGGTGTCAAACAAACCTGATAATTAATTTTTCAATTCCTCTTAACATTCAATATTTCTATCTCAAAAGGGTGCGGCCATATTTCCGAACAGGATGCCAGAACGTTAAGCCTTGTTACCTATATGGGTGACCAAAAGTCGTTTATATTTACAACCGAGTCTCTGCCGCTAGGAAGTAGTTGTGTAGTATTGCCACCCTCATATGCATAACAAGGCCACAAGTATGGCAATGCTCTAAGTGACCGCAATATAAATATTAATCAATGTACTAATTTTATAATCATTTTAAGGACTGAATGTATCAGAGAGAAAATGGGTTTTCTTATGACCCTTAACATTTATGATAACAAACTGTTTGTACAGCTGTGAAAGATTATTAAAGGTATACTTATTTTTTCAGTGTTAGTGCTGAAAAGACTAAGCATATGATACACAGCGAACACAGATGGGGGATGATAATTTAGATATTATTTCAAGCAAGCAACATATTATTTGACATGATTAATAGATTTAAATAGTTAGGAAAAATTTTAAATGGCAATAACGATATTAGATTGTAAATTACGAAAAGAATACCGTTGGGAAATAGATGCTATTAATTTGTCATTAAGTTGTTTACATCTCACCTGCTGTAAAGGAATGTAAAACTCCGGTTCTCAATGTATGTGAAATGTCCTCTCTTACCTTAAATAACGAAAACAAACTTAGGGTGTTTACTTAGGAAGATATTTGGTCCAAAAGGGGATGAGGCTACTGGGAAGTAGAGGAGGTTTTATAATGATGAGTTACATACCCTGTTTTTATCACTAGACATTGTTAGGATAATCAAGTCTCACAAATTGTAGTCACATGCAGTGCAAATGGAAGATTCTAGAACCATGTTCAGAGTATTGACTGGCAAACCCAATGGAAAGAAACCATTGGGAAGACCAAGACGTAGATGGGAGGGTAACATTAGAATGGACCTGAAAGAGATAGGGTGTAATGAGGTAGACTCGATAGAACAAGCTCAAGATAAGGATGGATGGCATAACTTTTTAAGTGTGCAATGAACTTTCGAGTTGCTAATGCCATATAGTAAGTAAGTATTAATGAAACCAACAATTTAAGTTTCTATCTTTTTTTGTTAACCATGGTTTTATTTGAAAATCAACGTTCATGAGTTTTATTTTCTAGTTCATATTATTTTTTAATTCACATTTTGTGTCGACTAAGCTGCTGTTTGGATATAAACACAAAGCGCAGATAGAAAACTTTATGGGGAAAATAATAAATAATACATAAAATACTAGGAAAATAACACAGTGATTATAATATGGTCACAAAAAAACTGTACAGTAGTTAAAAAAAAGATAAACCCATTCCAAAATGGCGGAACTGTAAATCTTTTGAGTAATTACTGATGATATCTTCATTTTTATTAATAGTCATTATTGCAAAAAATGTAAACTTTACTTGTGATTTTTTATGCACTTATTTTATTGTTTTATGAGCGTGTTGGAGTACAATTTATATATAATTTTCAAATCTCTTAATCTGAGGAAACCCATTAGTTAACAAAACACACACAAGCACCATAGTATTCATACCGAATGTAAATAACACTGATTAAAAATTAATAAGAAACGACAACACAATCATAGCTGAGGCTAACCAATCCACTAGGCTAACCTTATTTAGATTATTGCGAATTGTTATGATGGTTTAATATAAGTACTTACTACTTTGCATCATGTTTGTTAACAGTACTAGTTATGCAAATCAGTTATTTGTGGAAAATAAGTATAAATAATATATGTTCACTTTTAATATATTTGACCAGCGCTTCTCAGTATTTTACATATGGTGACACAAACTAGTTTATTAATCAAACTTTCATGGCACACATGTGTCTGACAAGTCTATGTGTGTGTAGTTTCCTGGGAAGTGACCTAGACGCTGATGGGAGGATAACATTATAACGGACCTGAGAAAGTTAGGGTGTAATGAGGTGGACTAAATAGAACTAGCTCAAGATAGGGATAGGCGACGTACTTTTGTAGGTGCGGCAATGAACTCTCGAGTTCCTAATGCCATAGAGTGAGTAAGTAGTTTCATGTAGCACAATTTCACTAATTTATTATAAATAGGGATGGCCCCTTCACAACTTAGAATTACTTGAATACTAAAGGATATTTGAGATTTGAAAAAATTAAAATTTTCAAATTTCAAATTTGAATTGCCTTTTTATAGCTTGCCAAATTTTTTCTAAACATAATTATGGGACAAACCACAACAATCAGACTCCAGACAATTATCACTTAATGTAAATTAAATGAGAATTGAAGGGGAAAATAAAATTCATACTAATGTAGGAAAGCTACTCTCATATTGGGTGACCTGGCGGTCTAGGGGTAAGGTGTCACACTTAAGTGCTAAGGGTCTGAGGTTAAACCCTCGGTACCGGCACAGATTTTTATGATTGCCAAACCCTTCCTTCACCCCTGACAAGATGTGAATTAATCACAGCTTGTAAATGTGTGGGATGCCAGGCCTCCACCGTGGTTCGGATCCCACGTTAAACTGTAGGTCCTCCATTTCATCTCACAATCACCCTACCATTGCACATTAGTGTAAGTTCGTATAACTCGAACGGGTATTAAGACGCGGTGCTAGTAATAATAATAATAATAATCTCTTATTCTTATTATAGTTAACTAAGATTCAAATTCAAGGTTTGTTAGTAAAATGAAGATTTGGAATTGAGGAAAAGTGGTTCCAACCTATCTCTAATTCTAATAAACTTTAAAGTTAATTAATTACACATTAAACATACATGATCTCAAAAATGTTACTACTTTATTAATTCAAATAAAAAGTTAAAATGTAATTTTCAAGCAAAAACATAAGCCTTCCTGAGAAATGTAACATTTTAAATTTTTGATCTGCCTTTACCCTTATAGCTCGTAAAAGCTTTATTTCAGTATTAAGCAACAAATGAATAAGAATATTTTTTCTGAGACTTAGGGTGAAACTTGGAATAACTATCATTAAACCGATAAATGATCCACCCAATTTTAATCAATAAAGTAGTGGAAATGTTCTATTATGTTTAGTATTAAAAATGTTTCTAAATCAGTTCTTGTAAACTTTCATATTGTACATTTCATAAACTGAAGCAAAGTTGTAAAAGTTGGTTGGTTTTTTCTACTGCTGCTTTGTAGAAACAATTTTGAGGAACCTCTCACAATTTGTTTTCAACTATCCTGCATGCTACTATTCATATTAATAAATATTAGAGCTGCAATGATAAACCATATCTAGCTACAAGCCATACCAAACACTTACCTACCCTATTAAATTTATATGGGATAGTTAAGGTGGGATGTAAGGAGACACAAGGCCAGTAGTTTTTATGGCAAAGCATTTTTTTGGCTAAATTAAATCAAATATGGCTCCAGTAGAAACAGAGAGTTTAATTTTCTTCACATGTTGAAATCAATAGTTCCTGGAGATCCATCATGAGCGTAGCGGCATTAGATGAGAAACTTTTTAAATGAAAAGAAAAAGTTTTTATTAAATTCCATGACACCCTTGACAGATATTCAAGAAATTTTGAGGTCATCATGTGAAGAAAATTAAATTCTATGTTTGTACTGGAGCAATATTTTATTTATTTTGGCAAAAAAAAAGTTTTGCCATAAAAACTGCAAAAAACACTGTCTTTTTCTCGCATTCCCTTCCATCCCACCTTAAGAAATGGGTATAGCTAGGAGATAGTTATGGTTCATCACTACGACTCTTAGTACCTAACATATTTGGCAAACATACTAATTACAAGTATAATTTTTTGCCTAAAGCTTATCAGGGAATACTGAATTTTCAGGTTTCTTATCATATTTTTTTAAAGAAGAAATACACATATATTACACACATTTCAGTAAAGGCTTGATAAAAAAATCAGGATATTTATGCACCATACTAGCTTTTGAAAAGCGCTGTTTTAAACTATCAAATATTTTAAATTTTGACCTTTAGTCTATACACTGTGGGTGAAAATTTAACTAAGTGGATTTGAGTTCCATCCCAAGGGCGATTTAATTTGCACCAATAACGAATCCATTATCTAAACATAACATTAGTTATTTTTTTTGCACAGTTTATTTTAATTCGAACCATATTTTTAAGACAATTCCTTGATTTAATATAAAAATTATAAATGTTTGCTATTTTGATTTACTCACTAACCTTAGAAACTGTAAAGCTTATTCAAACATACTAATATTGATGCTGTATATATACCATTACTAATGCTATCTTAGCATATTACCAAAGGCGCATTTATTTGTTTAGTACCTTAGCATTTATTTCTATAGTAATAATCACAGCCAAAGTTTGTTAAAATTTAGCAATACTTTAAATAATATTTGTCTATAAAATTATTTGAAAATAAAAACGAGTCCCGAAACAACAAAAAAGTGTTGTACTTTATAAAAGTTCAATGTCTGTTTTTCTAAGCAAATAATTATAATGAGTTTTTTATACAACTAATAAAATACAGGAAAGAGTGATAGGGACATTTAAACACAATCTAGCTTTCACAGTAAAAATAAAAATATACAGTATTTCATAAAAAGCACTGTTGCCATTAGACAAAGAGGTATTGGTTGCATCTTAAAGGAAATTGTCTGTTACTGCACCTTACTTTGATCTTTTTTTTTATTATATGGGAACTCTTCAAGAGTATTTGGAACATGTAACGCAATTTTCTATGAGAACGGAAATTAATTTTGGTGGGAAAAAAAGTAAAAATAACAATACATAAATAGTTTCAAATAACCTCAAAGGTAAAAAAGAGTGTTTCCCTAAAAGTATGATGCTTTACAATTATTGCTACCGATTGAGCTAAGGTTTTATACAACATTGCATTGATATTGATACAGGGATATTTCCTTCATCAGAAAGTAATTTAGAAAAATCGGCATTGCCAACTATCATTATTGGGGAAACCAAATGTGTGTATATGTGTTAATGGAAACCAACACACATTTTATATTATTTTTCTGCTATTTCTTATCAATGATACACTATGTGATAAAAATACTTATTTAGGGGCTTTTTTTTTAAATAAAATTTGTTTTTAACTAATAAAATTGTTGGTCTATGAATTACAAAAAATACAAGCTTTCGTTAAATTTATGAAATACAATTATTTCATAAAATATAATTTAAATATTAATTTTGTAGTTTTATATATAGTAGTTTGAGAACAACAAATTAGTTGTAAATTTTTCTTTTTTATTGAACAGTATGGAAATATTGATCATTTAATAGCTTAGGAATGGTTGGTATGTTCCATCTCTTCCCTTTCCTTTATTATTTTACAATTTTGTATAAGGTCTAATTAAATAATTAACATCGGTAATATGTAGATTAGTAGTAACCTCTTTTCACAAAATCTTCTTAAGTTTTCCATTAAAGGATAAGGGTATTAATTTAGCCATAGTATATTTTAAAAAAATACTATTTTTCAAAAACAATTGAGGGAACAATTAACATTCTGGGGAGCCCTGGTTTATATTACTTAGTATCGACAGCATCAATACTAATACATTTGTTCACATTTAGATTAGTTTTATATATTTTTCTCTTTTTTTTTGTTTCTTATTGGGTTCTTATTTATTTACATCAATTTACATAATTGTTCACAAACAAAGCATATGTGATGGTTAATGCTAGAAAATGGCAATGATGTTTATTCAGTTATTGTTTATTATGTATTTCGAACCTTATTATATTTTAAATTTGTTATTCTCTAGGGTGTTTAATCTATGAATATGAAGGGATTTTTATTTTCCTCTCATTCACCATTATTAATATTTTAGAAAATATGTTAATTGTACATTTTTTGAACATATGATATTATTTCATAGAGCTATGGTATATTCCATAAAATATACTATCATTGTGAGGAATAGTAGTTTTTTATTTTTAACCTTTTCCCCTGAAGTATAATTTGCAGACCATTACTCTACCAATTTCAAATTTTAGCTGTACTGATATTAAAGTTTTATTTAGCACCACATCTCACCAACCATTCAGGTTTTCACAATAAAAAGTTATTAAGTTCAATAAACTCACTATTCTTATTTAATCTAAACTTTCAAATTAAAATGTTAAAACCAATAAAATAGGCATCCTCTTTATATGTAATTCCAATAAATTATACCTAATAAATAAACAATATAATATTAACAATAAATAAATGATAATAAAATGTTTTTTATTTAATGCTATAGTGAAATCTGATATTCAATTTCTATTGTGAAAATAACTACGAGTATGGTCTGGATACAGATTGAATATTCCCACCTCCTCTGGTTTTTAAGCCAACATAATATATACATCATCGATCTGTGTACAGTATTATCAACTTAATACCTATATCAAAGTATCCAAGTTGAGTTAAGTTGGTGCAAATAAATCATACAAATTATCGGGCAGTAGGGCCTACACACAAGTTTACATTGTTACTCTTCATTGAACCAGGTCTAGTAGTAACCTCTGTCACTAAAAACAACCACTTGATCAAGTTGGCAGATTGATTTTAATGCTGATAACAAATTTTAAATGCAAAAATTTGAATTTTTGAAGTAAAGAAGACTTATTTACTACTCAAAAATAATATTTTTTCTCATTTAAAGAAACACCATTGCCAATTCCCATGCAAAATAGCAAATAAATTAACAATAATATAGTTACATTAAAATGTACACTTTTATTATTTTGCAGAAACTTTAAATTTAACTTTTTAACATATTTGTCTTTTTTTTAAATTTTGTTTTTAAGTGAAAATCAAGCAAGGACACATTATTATTTCAACAACTTTCTTCTTTTCAACAAAAGCGAAAGATGAAATTTCTTATCTCATAGTTTCTGCAACATAACTATTTTTCTCTTTCATTTTTAAAGGTTCACTCAAAACTGTTGTTTCAATTAGTACTAGTACTTGTGTAGTATTTAAACAATATTCATGCATGCTTGTCACCCAATATGTCAGCAATGGAATCTGTCCATAAAGTCATTTAACTATATGACATACTTCATTAATGACATCATAACGGCAACAAACATCTCATCACTGTGCAATCTGCTTTCTATTAATGTTAATTTCTCTGTAAAACTAGGTATATTATTTTTGTATTGCCTTTAAAACTGTTTTTAGTATTTTATCTACACATTTAATTTTTTTT
>CABFWO010000008.1:331041-350490 GCA_902155825.1 Timema genevievae | reverse complement strand
TTTTTTTTTTTTTTTTGCAATTTGTCACATCATTGCTTTAGATTTAAGCATTTAAAAATAACTTTAGGCTATAGTAAATTGTAGAGTCAGTTTTGAATGGACCTCTGGTATTAGATAAAGTGATGTGGGCACAGTTAGATAACGAATGCTATGTAGAAAGTATTGAACCCAGGCCACATGGAGCACCTCCCTTTCCCAACATCGCTCCCTGGTACTTGAACATACGGCAGTACTAATTGAACATACGCGGGGAGAAATAACACTTCAATATCTGATCAAACACATCGTTCTCTCTCTCTCTTCCCCTAAATATTACAACTTTACTAATTTTACTATGATGACCAATGAGCTTCTCACAAATTAACAATATTTTGTATATCTGGGCAATGATTTTTTTTAACATTTACAGCTTATTTGATTTGGAAACTTCTCAAAACTACGTTCATAGACTATTTAGAGGACTATTATTAAAATAAAAAGGGTTTAGTTTACATTTGACAATATTCCAACTAAAAAAAATGCACGTTGAATGCTGCCAACCTATTTATTTTAAATATTTCCCTAACTTTGTTTGAATCTCTTTAGCATTATATTTTATAATATAGTTGACAATCATTTTTTAAACAGGCTAATATGTATATTTAATTTTTCTAGCAGTCCTTTATTTAAAAAAAATCTGTTTTTTTTAACCTGCACTAAAATATCTTCAAGTTTTTAAGCTTTTGTAATTTACGATACATCATTACTAACAAGTAAATAACAAGTAAAGGTTTCTCAGATAGTGTTCATTTTTTTTTTGTATGCTACAAAGTTCTGAATATACTGAATACCTATATATTGCTTTTGTGGAGTCATTGATACATTTTATTCAATATATTATTTTTTTAAATAGTTTTAGCACAACTGATGACGACACCTTGTTTTTAAGATATTGAAGTGTTAGTTTCAAAAGTAAAGTATGAAAGCGATATAAAAGTGAAACATAATTAACATTGTCAAGTGGCAAGCTGGAAGCAATGTGGGAAAAGCTACAAGGTGCACATAATCGTCGTGAAGGAACAGAAATGAAGCATATAATTAATGTAGAGAACAGAATTATCATACATTTTCTGTTCAGTGATGTTGTATATAGTGTGGGTGTGTTGTTTAAAAAAAATAAGTTGGCAAAGGATGGGGCAATCTTGCATTAGTATAAAAAAAAAATCATGCTTAAAACATAAGCTATGTTTCAAAAACAATGTAGATCTGTCCGTCAAGCCACATTAAATTCATACTTTAATATTGTAAATTGATCTTTGAATAATTATCTAATGTGTGTTATTTTTATCAATTTTTGCATCTATATTATTATATAAATGTCAGTGCCATCATACTCCACAAGATGGTATGCCTCATATGATTTTTTTTTTCTTACATAAGTACTTCAAAATATGTAAGTAAAAATCAAATTAGAGCACTCTTCGAAATATAATTTTTTTTTAAAGTAAAATCATACTAATGAACACTAGTTTCGGTATAAAATTGCTTGATAAAAATCATGAAACTTACATTGGTTTTGATCATAACTGCACTGCCTTGTGCACATACACTAAGTTATGTTATTTAAGCCTAGCAAACATATTTCAACAGCAAAACTTCAATTCACATATTACATATTGATTTATATAATTATGTGTCATTAAATGTTTTCTTTTTAAATGAAAGTATGTTAAGGATGACTTAAATAAGTTGACAAAATACACATGCACGGAGGGGCAATATGTAATGGAAGTTCCACTGTCGAAATTCATTCCACGAAAGGAAAACTAAACACACAAACATCTATTAAAGATGTGATGGTCATTCCTGCGCCCTTTAAGACTATTGAGCATTCACAACTGTCAAAGATTAAAAAGCCGTGCTATCTGGTTGTACTAGTTTTGTAATTGACAAGAAAATTGAAGGAGTTGTTAAGATGGGGATGTAGGGGACGTGATAAAAGGTCTGTGTTTTTGCAGTTTTTATATCAAAACATCTTTTTGGTCAAAATAAATCAAATATTACTTCAGTACAAACATCCAGTTTAATTTTCTTCACATGGCGGCCTCAACATTTCTTGAATATCTATCAATAGTATCCTGGAATACAATGACAACTTTTTTCCCTTCATTTTAAAAGTTTGCCGCTATGCTCATGATGGATATTCAGGAATTGTTGATATCACCATGTGAAGAAAATTAAACTCTATGTTTCTATTGGAGCAATATTCTATTTATGTTGGACAAAAAAAAAGTTTTGATATAAAAAGTGCAAAAACCTTGGCCTTTTCTCGTGTTCCCTGCAGATCCATCCTAAAGATCAAAACGATAATTGTAGTAGTTAGAAGATGCATTGATCTGGTTTATACTCTAAACTAAGGGCCAAATACAGTTTCATTTCAATCAAGTTTTTGCTCCGGTGATAGCGAAATTTATATTACATAAAATACAATAATATAATAGTCTTATTCGAATGTTAGTTTCATTTACTCTTTTTTGTGTGTAGCTTCTCTTAATACTCAATATATATTGTTGAAGTTATAACGTGTTGGCAATGACATTTCTATCACGTGTAAGATTGGCCATCACTGGTTGTCAGTAACATGTTGAAACAGATGGGATGCGAATGACAGGAACTGGTTGTCTCAAACTAGTTGGTAGCACTGTTTAGTTAAAACTCATCTAGCAATTACTCCAATCATTCTTATTCATGTTGGGATCAAAGTGAGGTCAGATACATGGCTCAAAATAGTTTTAACAAAATTGACAACTACTTTTTGTATCCCCCTCCATTAACACACTTTAATTAAGAAGAATTGTGATTTTAAGTAAAACAAAATAGTTGAAATGAACAAATAAATGGTTAGTATGATATTAACATATTGTTTAATAGCAGTGGGTTGGCTAAGCTAGTGTCACGTATAATTAAAAATAGCACTTTCCTTTTTATTAAAACTACAGTGCTATTTTTATCTATTTTATAAATAATGTTTACATTTTTAAAAGTCTTGGTGAAATATTGATAGTAATAGGTGTATTTTGGTGGCTCTCAAATTGGGGGGTAGTGGGGCTACCCATATATGTGTTAAGAGGCAAGAGGATATTGAGGGGTGACCTCCATCACATTAAAAAATTACTGGACAGTGATGAAGTTTGTATATGTGTTATTTATAAGATTCTTGATTAATGACGATTAGACTTTGAAAAGCTGGTATAACTGGATTAAGTTTATCAATTTTGTTAAATTAATAAATGATTTAATGGGTTTACAAACAATTCTTCTGAATAACGCTTTGTTTAAAGTAGAGTTTGGCTCAATGAGGACGAATTTATGGAGCAAAAGGGGCGGTGGCCATAAAATATGTGGGAAAATACTGGTTTACATGATAGATAAGTGTATTGCATTTTCAAATACAAGGAAAACTATTGATTCCCTGCGAATGGTATGAAGCAAATTCCTAAACTAACTTTGTTTATGGATCTACATCACTTTCCAATCATGAATATGAAAATGATTTGAATACTATTCTTTACAACTAAGGATATGTGACCTATATAACATGCGTATCTAGATAACATACTTTGAGCATTTTCTCATAACATTGGAGATTGATATGAACTATAAACTGCTACAAGATAAAGTATTGTTTTGTAGATTACATTACATTTCCTATTAGTAAGAATTTATATTGAATTGTTTGAGAAACATTTAATTCAAGAAATGATATTTTTGACAATAGAGCCTAATTTGATTTCTTTTATTTTATATATAAAAAATGTTATATTTGACAATAATTTTAGATTATTCTAAGTGAAATATTTGAAACGAAGCAATAGCTATTTGAATAAATTCATTCTCAATAACATTTGTTTAGCAATTTCCTTTTTTTGTATTGAGAATATTAACATTATATTATTTTTGAAATACATTTGAAACTAAATTACATTTCTTTTATCATTCTCCAATTATGTGATATGTAATTTTACCAAGGAAAAGGTATAACATCTTTTTTTTTTAAGTATTAATTTTGCACAGCACTATAAAGGGTGGACTACGTGTTAATATTTTACTAATTAATATCATATATTTGTGAGACTAGCTAATTATTGTTAAAGTCAGGTTACTCTTAGCAATGCTATCATGCAGTTTTTCTTTTTTTTTTTACGTATTTACGAACAAATTTAATTTGAATATTTAATAAAAATTGATTTGTAATAAAGTAATATTTTACAGTACAACCTTGTTTCTTTATTGTTCATGGTACTAATTTATTTCCAATAAATAGTGAGTGAACTTCCTTGAATTAAGCTATAAATTAAAAATGCAAACAACGAAATGCTCTCAAGTATATTTCGACTGAAAAAATTGTTAAAATGTTTTTTTTGTTTTGTTTTTTGTAAATAATTTAAATCTTACCATAGATCATAAAACATTTTTGGAATAAATTTTATTCACTTTGATCAAGCATCAAATTGTCTCGTGGAAACTTACATTAGTAATTTTGAAATTCACAAATTTATATCTAAACAAGGTTTTACTGTGCTTTGCTAAAAATACTAAGTTTTTTTTCTTGATATTGCTACCAAGATGCTATTTTTAAGCACATTTGGTTTGTTTTCCCTTATTTTTTCTATACAATATTGAATGTTTGTAAAATATTATATCACTAATTTACATTTTTTTTTACTAAAAACTGGATTTTTTTTATATGGGAATTTTATAAATATATTGATCAAATATTTCAAAATTCTAAGATAAAAATAAAAACTCTTCTCTATTAAAAATTAAATTACAAGGTGTATATTATTAATGCTTATAAAATCGAATAGATTACTAATTATTATTGTTTCAGCAATTATGCTAAAAATATACATTACTGATGTTAACTTTTACAGTACATCAAATAGCTAAACCAATTTAAAATGTTAGCGCATGCGCTAAATATGGTTTAAAAATATGTTGGCAATGTCTATAATTATTTTTAGCCAATATTTCAAATTGATCTTTGGAAAATTGGGCCCCAATTATATAATCTCTATGCCCACGATTTTTAAAATATTATTTAAAAAGTAAATAAAAAAGAGTGCATTTTATTATTCTAATGTCTTAAAAAATCTAATCATTTTTTTAAAATTCAAAGCAATTTTATATCTACTTACAACAAACACTGGATTATTGATGTTGGTGTTAAATATGCCCCATTTTTCAATATAAATTGAACTATTGCTGACTATATTATGTCCAAAGATGAGTTATTGCATCTGCATAGAATGCAACAACTTTTTGGATAAAACTATCTCGTTTTTAAAGAGTTGTTAATGTGGTAATTAATTTACAAACTTGTATGAGCCCCATCAGTGACACATCCAAAAGTTGAATTGGGGTTATGGGGAGAAGAAACATGAATTGAAGCTTTTATTTCTATTCTTTTATCTAATTGGGAATTTTAGGAAAACTTTAAATGTTTTTAACAGTATACCTTATGCCTGAGATTAAAGTTTAGCCTATGCATTCAATACATTTACAGTGAAGAACAGTATATTATAGTGTTGTTGTTCATGTTTTAAGGTTTAATTAAATCTCTTTGCTTTTACTCCATCTAACTCCCCCGAGTGCACCATTTAACCTAATGAGATACATAATAATCCAGAGTTGACCGTATAAAACTGCTCTGAGTAGATTACTAATTGTAAGTTAGTAATAAAAATGTTACTAATCTATCTGTGCACCATGCAGTTGAGTGCGGTCGCTAGCAGAGCGTAGCAAGGAGCGAGGATCGGTAATGGAGGGTCTAGGTTATGTGTGGACATTGCAGAGTTACACATGTCTTCTTCACAGAAGCACATGTGGCCCGTGCCGCTACTTTCCATCATGCACACGTGATCCACCATGAAGAGGTTTATCTGCAGCTGGGACGTGCATGTCCGTCGAACACTCTCGTACGCTGTCATTAGGTTAAGTGGTTGGTTGCACATACACAAAAAGAAAAAAAATATGAGAGGGGACAAATATTTACATTTCTTATACAATAGTTAGTTAATATGTATTTTAAATAACTAAATTAAATCCAAGACTGCCTGGTAAATTTGAATGATTCATATTTCTTTTTGTTCATCTAACCTTACTACTTGCTCAGATTATCAGCATATTCGCTCTAACGAATTTAGAGTGGAAGGTAAAATTTACAACGAATGTATCCACATTTATGTCGAGGGGTAGGGAAAAATTAAGGAAAATTCACCCCCGAGTACACACAACTGGAATTTTAACTCCAACCTCCTTGTTACTGCTAAACGAGATCAGTAGAGATCTGACACCTTAGCATAGGTTTTAATTAATTGTAGATATTAAATTGTGGACATTGGCATGATTTGAATGTTCATAAATTCTATTCAAAGGTCTAAATATTAAATACCTTGTATGAGTAGTTTAGGTTCTAATTTTTTTACACATAAATATGTGAAAACAAAGTTTTTTTTAAATTTGAATGGGAGTAAATTAATGGAAAATCACTCTTGTATCAATATTGCGTTGTGTTAAAACATTTCTTATCTCCTTTTTACTGTCTCTTGATCCCTTGGATTGGGCTAAAACTTGGTATTAATGGTTTTTATAAGGTTCCTTCCCTCAAGAGATTTTTTGGAATTAGAAATCCAACCCTAAAATTAAATGTAGTTTATTGAAGGGCAAAAGAAAAAAAAAATCAATTTTCTGAAAATTTGTTATAACAATTTTGATTAAATTTTGTATCCAAGGCATTTTTAAAATTGCAAACAAAAGAGCAACTCTCGCTATCCCATAAAATTTACTTTAAGGGTACTTTACATAAGTGTGTGTGTGTATATATATATATATATACTATTCATGTGCATTTTTAAGAGTTTTTGTTAACATTCCATGTCATTTTTTGAGATTTAAAGTACCTTCTTGTAGCATTTTGAATGCTGTTATATTGGTAATTTTTTTGGCCTATTTTTAGGTTATTAAAATCCAGACCTTAATAATAAAAAAATACATTTAAAAAAGGTTTTTTAACTTCTGATAAATATAATTAGAATTTAAAACAGATAAACAAATTCAAACTACAAACTTATTTTTTTTAGTGTTTTCAAATGTTTAGTAAAATAAATAATCAAAATTACGAAACCAGTTTTGATGTAAATAATTATTTAGGTACAACCTTGTCATTGTAAAACTGAGAAGGAAAGGAATGCTATTAAAATAAAACCTATACATACCAAATAATGTCTTATAAACGACCATAACAACCCTTCAAATAAAAATTGGTTTTGCTTTTATTGTAATGTTAGTTGATGAAGAAAATCCACAAACTAAAAACAGCTTTGTACCTTTCATGTCAATAATATTGTGTTTTACTAAAGCAATGTCATTTTACTTTAGTGTTAGGCCATCCATATTTATATTGTGTGTGCTGAGCGTATTATTGCTTTTTTATTTGTAGAAATGAACGTGAAACCCATAGACAAACAGCAAGAAGATAAAAAAAAGACAATGAAGGGGTGAAAAATTTGAATGGGTTTTTATGTCGATGAAAGGTGCTTGCTTGAAATATTTACCTTCTGTCACTACAAACCTTCAAATATGATTTTTTTTTTGGTTCTTTATAATTTCAATAATACAGCTTTTTACCTACCGTCATAGGGTCACTCAAAAATTACTGTTTTTTTTTATCATTTTACTCTATATAAATTTAAAATACATTTTATTTCAATTAAAATTATGTGGTTACACTTCCTTTAAATTTTACCTTTGTAATATTCATCTCATTAGTGTAACTAAACGCAGATAGTCCGGACGTGTAGTTAGATACCGTGGAGATAAAATAACCATAATAATATTACTGTATGTAGGATTACAGTAAAATATCACAAGAACTGTTCACAATATGTTACTTAAGATATATTTTTGATTTTATTAAGTATTTAATAATATAAAATATGAGATTTATGTGTCAGTCACGTACAACTTTAGGCGCCATGGCATAAACATTAAAGAATGTACCTCTTCCAGATATTCATAAACAAGAAAACATTCTATCTTGTAAAGTATAAACTGTTGCCCAGAGTTTATGTGATAAACCATACAAAGTCAAGAAAGAGGGAAAGAAACGCTTATAGAAGGCCTGTAAAAAGACTTCCGTTTGCTAAATAACACTCACGTGATCTGATGTTGCGGACCATTTTGACGCAGCACCCATTGCAGGTCATAAGCGGGGGTTGGTCTCGTGGAAGCGCGGTGTAGTTAAAGGGGTCCTTGCACCGGATATCCGCCCAGCTGTCGCATTCGTAGCAGTAGATGGAGCGTGCTACCAACATGACAAAACATGTGACCAGTGCTGCAACACTAGTGTATACTGTGAACTAGAATATCGGCTACCAGTGTTTACTGGACCAAAACATCATTGGTCTCAATTTATTCATTTGGATATGTTTTAAAAATATTACACTTGGAGACGGGAACCAAAGCAGAGACTCTTTAATTAACACGTCAATACCCCACTTCTGAACTATCTAAGAGTTGTCCAATGCTAATCACTCATTGTTTAAGGTAGCTCTAAGTTGCCAATGATCTCACACGTCCATCACAGACTTTACCTTAAACTTTACATTCATTACTGTTTCCAGACTGTGGCCTGGGTCAGTTTTTTAATTCAAGACCTATATTTTCCACCATCTGCTGGCTGCCTGTCATAGCTTCATATGCCTTATAATCTAACTTAAGATTCGGACAGGCACAACAGCCAGTCCCCGGCCGTTAATTCATCACTGTGAAGGGGCAAACCCATATTTCAATAATGATACATTTTTCAGCCATGCCAGGAATCGAGCCTGGAACCCTTATCTCAGTAGACAGACATGCTATCGACTTAGCTAAGGTTACGGACCTCTCTACCTTAAACTATGAGATACAGACTACCCTGAGTGAGGGATGAATTCTGTATAGCTTACTATTAGTGTAACATTTTCGTGCTAAGTTAAGGGTCTCAGTCTAGATCCCCAAGTTCAGCCGTTATTTGTGTACAATATTTAAGTGAATTTTTTATCAGTGGCTGTTAATGATTTCCACCAAACCAAATTATTAAGTTAATTAGTGAGCAATTAGGAATGAATCTATCAAATACTAGGATGGTTCAGAAGGTAAGGGCACTAGCGTGATTGTTGGTGCATTTATATTAAAAATGACTTTCATAAATACAAGTGGTGTCCTAGAACTTATTTCTTTGCATAATCCAGGAGTATATCAAGGCAGGGACTTATCTATAACGTCTAGGTAGAAATCTAGATACTAGGTTTCCATAATATATATTCACTATTATCTTCCGGTGAGTAAAATGTGTCCACTGACACACACCACTGTATAAACGGTTGCTTCAGGATCTATCTCACGGCTACTAGGCTGATGCCCCCTGTTACATGCTACTTGCTACACACAGCTGTATAAATTGTTGCTTCAGGATCTATCTCACGGCGACTAGACTGATGTCCTCTATTAATGGCTACTTGCTACACACAGCTGTATAAACGGTTGCTTCAGGATCTATCTCACGGCTACTAGGCTGATGCTCCCTGTTACATGCTACTTGCTACACACAGCTGTATAAATATTTGCTTCACGGTCTATCTCACGGCAACTAGACCGATGTCCCCTGTTACATGATACCTGCCACACACAGCAATTGCTTCATGATATATATCCCATCAAATATACATGTTCCCTGTTAAATACTACTTGCCACACACAGCTAATGGTATCAATATAACAGCAATGTTGAACATCTGTATTAAGTACACTATTTATACTATTTATATAACCAAACTACCTTTTTGCTCGAATTAGGGTTTTTAACTTGTGTGTCTTAATTTTTATCGTTCTTTTATTCCTTGTGGTCAACTTTTTGTACTTTTATATTTTATTTGAATTAAATTTAAAAAAGTGTCTCCTTTTTAGAACTGAGCAAGAGATGTTTAATAATACTCCATTCAAGCATAACACAGTTTCAGCTCTAAGCAGATTGAATAAAAACGGCCTTTAGAACCTCAGATTAAGCATGTGGACCATTTTATTAGCTACCCGTACAAATAAACAACTAATACATAATAATTTTGATTCTATCATGTTAACTGTGCGCTAAGCCATACCTCCACTGCAGCATAATATTCTAAATGAGATAAAACATTATTTTCAAAGTAAGTAAACGTGTTAATGCTGTTAGAAATAAAGCTTCTAGCCCGACACAAGCACACGCATCAGACATATGTTTTAAAGTATTATCTACTAAACAAAACATACAACAAACCACAGGAACATCAGTGTAAAGTTTATTTTTAGTTCAAGTTGCTAATAATCCTTCCATTTTTCGGTCTAACCTTAAACACAGTAGTTATATTTATTTGTCTAAGTGAGATTTATTTGAAATTTTTAGCGTATTTATTGGTGAATACACTATGTTTGGATAAACCTTAGGTTTAGTAGGCTATGAAAAATTCATATTTTCATATTTATTTCAATTATTGAACGGTTAATAAATACCATTTTTGATCTATTAGTGCCTTTTTATAGCACAAGAATATTGCTATTATGGCTACCAGCATGAAATTTACTACATATGTGAACAAATGTATGGGGTACAAAAACCCGCCAAGCCACAAGATGTGTCCTAAATATTTCAGCTTTCATCTTGGAAAATAACCACCGAAAACTTGTTTTTTCCAAATAACCCTAAAACGGTGAAATAGTTTAACTATGTTGCGACTAAAGGTGTTAAGCTTGAAAAGGTGAACATGTTTTGTTCTAAAATTGTTTTTGTAGGATCAAAAGAAAAACTATCATCTTGAATTAAATGGTTGCACAGTTTTTGGGCTTTCTCAACAGATGTTAAAAATGGCTACAGTTTTGTTTAAAAAATAATCACGACGAGTACTATCATGAACCTATGTATGTTATACCCTTCATAAGAATTTCATGTTATTGTCCAGTAAATTAGCAAGATGTAATAAATACAAAGATTAGAACTGATAGAAGGTGATACAGTGCCTCCACTTCTACCTTTCAATAGTTTGGTTGGATGCAGAATTTCTTCTAAAGATACAGAAACACTACTAATTAATGCAAAAGAGAGTGGTCTGAAATCCCTCGGAGAAGACTTGGTTGCTTTAAATTAACTTGATGCATTGACAAAGTCTGTTCCGTTTTCCCAACTTTATAATGGATAAGGTGTTGTTGTTGAATCACTTATACCTCATCAGAAGTCCATCAGAAGCAATGAATGAGTGCAAACGAATACAATATACTATAAATAATCAAACTGTGGAAAATATGCCTCCAACCGAAGAAGCATTTAGTAAACACCTTAAGTGAGCCATGCTTTAGTCACGTATTTTGAAGACAGTGATTAAAATGGAATTGAACAATTATGTACAGTTTTGCCACAAGCTTCTGACAAATGCCCTGAGTTTATTATTTGCCGATGCGAAAGGGTGTATGTAAAGAAAGAGCTCCAATCGCCAGCTGCTCAATTTGCAGTTCACTGCTGTGTGTACGTGCTCTCAATAAATTATTATAATTATCATTAGCACCGCGTCTTACTACCCATTCGGGTAATACGCACTTACGCTAATGTGTAATGGTAGGGTGATTGTGAGATGAATATGGAGGACCTACAGTTTAACGTGGGATCCGAACCACGGTGGAGGCCTGGCATTCCTCACATTCACAAGCTGTGATTAATACACACTTGTCAGAGGTGAAGGAAGGGTTTGGCGATCAGATAAATCTGGTTTAAGTATTAGGTTTTTAAAACCTGTAATGGACAGTACTACCAACTAACTTTCTTATTTTTTTTGTATTATTACAATTTTTGAATATTACAGTTAACATGATAATGTTATTTGACATGATTTTGATTCGTGAGGCATAAATTCATTATTATTTAGTTCAAAACTATTTACTTGCACCATAATTACATCAATAACTTGACATGAGAGAAATAACTTGATATGAGGTAAGTTACAATTTTGGATTTTGTACGACTGAAACAGTTTTCAAGTTTTCGTTTAAAACGAGAAAATTAGCTGCCACTTTACAATATGATGGTTTTATTATACACTCTTAGAAAAAGGGTACAACGTACAGAGTTTCATAATAGTACTTGTCGTGAATATATTTAGCGAGACTAGAGCAGTTTTCAACTTTTGTTAAGAAAACAAAAAAACTGCTGACATTTAATTCAAGATGGTAGATTTATTTTTGATCTTACAACAGTTTGGAACAAAAAATATTTCTAATTTCACGCTTAACACTTCTTCTCTCTGCAACATTTTTTATATCACTCACAGTTTTTGAGCTATTAGAGAAAAACTAGTTTACCGCCTCTATTTCCCAAGATGGCGGCCGAAATATTTCGAACTCAGCTCATGACTCAGATGTTTCTGTATCCCATATATTTGTTAACATGTGTGCCAAATGTTATGCTGGTAGCCAGAATAGTAATATTCTTTCACTATTTTGATCCAATATAATGCACTGTACACATCAAATTAACTTTCCAAACAATCTGAAAATATAGTCTGCATTAGTTGATGACGTAATACATTTACAATTATTTTTAAACACGTAGGCAATAACGTTAATCTTCTATATACATTTTAAGGTCATCAAAATTGACACCGACGACGACGCCGTTTGGTGTAAGGATACATACCAGTGTGTCCTAACTTTTTCTACGCAGAAAAGAAGTAAAGTTATGAAAATTTGTATCACGCTGGCTTTATACTAGTATTACATTTTATAGATATTTAAATGACGCCATATTGTCTCCAAAATAATATATAATATTTCATTAAGGGCCAGTTTCATAGTAAAATTAAGTACACCTCAAGTGCGGTGCTATACTAAATACAAGACGACACCTACCTATACTAGTATGTAAAGGGTCAGTTTCACATATGAAGCGGCGTACTTGAGTCGTACTCTATCTCACTATGAAACTGGCCTTATATAAGTGTTTAAATAATTCCCAGTTTCGCTCAAAAGTTAATATTTCATTTACGTTTTTCTTCGGCTTGTTATTTGGAACAAAGAACCAAACTGTTCGAATAAAATTGACGTATAATACAACATGTTGATAAGCTCTGGATGGAATGCACATGGACTCGATACTAAATCTCTTATGGACAGTTTTAACCGACCGAGCATCATGGAATGCGCATGCGCGTGAGATCAGACTATAGCTCCACGCGGAAATAGCCTTTTAACTAAGAACCTTAATCGTGGTTCCCTCCTGCCATAAATAGACGTCATCAACTTTGCTCACGTTCACGCACATTCCATATATTGAGAATCTATCTACCTTTACACACTTTCCAGTGATTTCCATGTTTTTAGTTTCCTCGCTTCTTAGCAACGGGTAAAACACGACGGTTTCAAGGTATAGTCAGATTCAGAGAGAAATAGACTTTTTTACAGTTGCAACTGCTACTAAATCTTTTTAATTTATTTATAAGTCAATTTTTCCTTATTTTAGCTTTGCTAGAAACACTGGTGAAGAGTATGTTCGTTCTCGAATCTAATCTGGATTTAACGACTTTTTTTCCCTGAATAATTTCCCACACTTCCTCTACACATATGCGAGTACATTTCCTCTCAATCAGTGGATCCAAAAGTACATTGGCTTCAATATCATCCGGTGATCAGGGTACTTTTAGATCATCAGCTGCCTCCATTTTTATTCTGTCCTTCGTCACCACGTACATGTGTTCTTTTCCATTTCCAGCTTCTTCATATATTTCTTTAGTTCGTCCCACCACCTGGTTTTTGGTTGACTCCAGAGGTCTCCTGACATCTTGTATTCCTTTCAGTAATTCTCTTGGTTTCCATTCTGGCCCAATCCTAGCGACGTGCCCCGCCCATTTCAGCCGATTTACTTTCATCTCCTGAACAATATTGGGCTGTTGCATCAAAACATTCAATTCATAATTTTTTCTTCTCTTGCATTATTCCTTCTCTCTCACGGGACCCAACATATATATCAATTGCTATTTCCTTTCTTCCTTTTTGCCTTTCCCTTTCTTTCTTTGTTCTGGTCCATGTTTCAGAGGCGTATAGTATTGCTCGTTCATTATGGTATTATGTGGGTATACTTTGGCCTTAATAGACACGTTATTTGACTTTAATATGTTTTTCAGGTTGCCACAACTAGCAAGCATCCAATCATGTCTTCTTTTATCTTATTTTATTCATTGAACCACGAACCTAAATAATTGAACTTTTACACTTTTTGCAAGATCATTTCCCCAACCTGTGCTGTACACCCATTTTGTGCTTACGATTGTCTCAAATTCAGATACATATTTTTCTACAAATGTCACAAATATATAGTTTAGTTTAATAGCATACAAATGTCTATTTTTTTATTTTCTCGTATTAAGTTTTGACAGTAATAGTAAAATATAATGTATAGATTAATAAAGAAACCAATCATTATGTAATCTGCCAATCTTCATTAGTTGTTCAACTATCTAGTTGATATACTATTATCGAGAGGAATGATGTTGATTGAATTCATAAAGTGAAATTCATGCCTTGATCGCACAAAACCATTTTCAAACTTGGCTCAATTTTAACACAAAGCCTGTTTCTATGTTTATTTTTTAAAACATAAAATATTATGGTAAAAGCTCACTGGGAGCTGTAACCGTCAAAGGCATGAGATATTTCACTGCTTTATTACTAAGGTCTGAACATTCAGACTGGACTTTTAAATATAAGTGTAAATTACCCTGCTTCGAGAAGAAATAAATATGGCTACACAGTACACTTACCACTTTACAAGTCACGTCCTTTTAAAAAAAATTAAATAACCTTTGGCCTACCATTTTTGTGATCCTCCAAAAAGGTATCCATGATCCACAAATTAGGAACCGTTGCTTTACATAATACTTTCCTCATTCCTAGCCCATTAGAGTAATTAAATGAGGAAGAAAGGTCAAAAGGATAGTAGCATTCCGTGAATATTTTTTTCCCAATACCTTTTTGTAAAAGTAAATTCCTTTGACTCCTTGTATGGAGCATAGGGTGGCAACAAAGCTTCGCCTTTCAAGTATATTCGCTGCCACACTTGTGAGTTCTTCCCACGACTTTGAGAGTGTTCTCCTTCTTCATCGATGTTGCTACGCCAAGTCGTCCTTGGCCTGCCCCGACGTTGGCGTCCTTGCGCTTTCCAGTCCAGAGATTCTCTTGGGACGTCAACCTGGTCTCTCCAGAGAGTGTGGCCAAGCCATCGCCACTTTAACCGTCTGAGCTCCAGTCGGACGGGCTTCTGGTTAGTTTTACTCTTCATTTGAAACTACGTATGGCCTCCATAGGCCCAATAGGTTCCTTAGGCATCTGTCGATTGCAGCCTGTGGGTCAGTCAGCCATATAGTCATTTAATATGTCACACTGACAGTAAAAAAAAAGTTTTTATTTTAAAAAAGTTTCTTCTTAGAGTAATACTACTTTACACAGGACCGCCGTGCAGACATGTCGTAAAATGAACGAGGACCGTGGACTTATCGGGGGATAAGGCGCTCCTTTAGATATATTGGAGGGAAAAAGTGTCAGCAGCATGTGTTGGCGTCTCTTACTTTAAAAGTAACAAGCCTCAGTCATACTAGTTGGTAAAGTTACTGACATAAGTGTTCCTGGTTTAATTTCCTGTCAGTGCCAAAAGCTTATTGTTGTGGACTTGGTTGCTAGCTTACCTTCGGTGGTGAAAATTACTAAATTTCAATGATTTTGTGTTTCCATAGTTTAAATTATGATATTTTTTTACTGGCCTACACATATATTAAACTTGTTTTGAATAAGTTAATGTTTTGCTTATCCATAACACTGTGAAAGTAGGTTTCTGGTAGAAAGAACCCTTTAGAAAATATAATAAATATATTATTTTTTTCGATAAGCATTGCCAGTATTAAACTATATTATAATATTGTTTTCTAGATCTTTTGTTTATCCATCAAAAGTGGCAGACACCAATCAAACTACTTGACGTATGAATATATATGAAAATGGTTTCAGTAACTTTTGTGTCTGTCAAAATAAGTTTCTTCCTATCTGAATCGAATTGCAGTTTTCAAACCTGCATGACACACGGTTCCCTGATAAAGATAAATACTTTAGCAACGGTTTTGTTTTACCCAGAGCTTCGTTGCTGAGCAGTTGAGAGGAGTATACTTAGTGTAACATAAATAAACAACGTCTGATTCTTTCCCAGTTGATCCCGATGTGTGTGTGTGGTTCTATCGGTCAAGTAATCTACTACTCACTCTGGCATTCCTGCTCTGTTAGTCGTACTGCGGCGAGGAGGATCACTGGCAGGTCAGCGGCAGCAGGCAACAATAAGGCACAAGAAAAGCAGGTCAGACACTACACAGACAAAACAAGTGAGCGAGCAAAACACGCCTTCACACGTATAGCGCGCAATAGTCCGAGGCCATCTTACTACGCTTTACTGCTCAGGTTATCAACAAACGGGAGTTAAAGGGGGGGGGGGGGCATTACAGTCTAGTTGAAGCTTGGGCAGTCTTCGGGGATGGGGTGCGGTTAGGTCATTTCTGACCTACCTTCCTCTTATTTTCAGTGGCGTGTTGTGGGATGTTGCCAGAGTAAGTTGTACCTGTGAATTGTTCTCATCACCCAGTAGGACACTCATTGGCCAGGTATCAATGAAAATACATCATCTTGTAAGGTATGTTGAGCAGAACCAATGTATGATTGATCAAATGGGGACTAAATGAAAGAGAATATAAATAACAGGTACATTTTTAGAAATATCCTAGCAACTCTCCCCGACACGCCACTACTTACTCTTTTAATCCCTTCATACAGGAAAAGGAAGAAACTGAAGGTCAAGCCTCAACCTGAACTAGAATACGCTTCTAGAACTATCGACTAGCATCAAGGGGGATATAAATATTATAAAAACCTAATGAAGCTTGGACCAAGTATATGGATTGCAGTTATAATAATAGTTCTCAGTGGCAGACTGTTTATCTTTAACAATACACGCTTTAAGACATGCTTATTAAAAAAAAAGGTGTCTATCTAGAATTTACTTTTGTAAAACTATGATATAGTCAAGTTTTGAATAAAGGTATCAAAGGAGAAATCTCATATTTTAATTATTTCAACATTTTTTTGGGGTTATATGAAGTTGGTCAACGATTGAGCGTGAATCCAACTTGATAATTAAGACTTTTTCAAGAACAGGCTAAGAAGTTAATTGTTTATTTGTGGTTTAATGTTTGGTTTATTGTACTTACTACCAGCCTTCACAAAGAAATGATCACAGATCGTGATGTTCGTATCAACTTATCTGTAGGCTTTGTTTTAAAACTAAATGTTCCTCTCCCGCCTTTGACTGAGGTCGGAATGGGCTGCAGGTCCAGTTCCTTTGGTAAACGAGTAGTGCCTAGCGAGGTAAGTAGGTGTTGGGCCGCCTGGAAACCACTACCCTTCTCAAGAACATGATGACAAGTAGAAAGCGACAGTTGTTAGAGCTCGACTAGGTCGAGTATATCTACAGCTACAGCCGACCAAGAGGGAACGATGTCCTGTAGACAGATTTACTCCCTCCGTAGTGGAGTCGATGGCAGAGGAACCGTCGGAAGTGACCTTGTACAACTGTGACAACATAATCACTTGAGGCGGTGGCGGTCGTTGAGACTCTATTCTCCAACTCTTTCCTACTGTAATTACGTGGAAATTCCCTAGATAATTTTTCACCAGTACATGAATTAGCATAGCATTCCGAAGGTTTACTCGCCAATTTAAAAAAACAAAAACAAGTCGAATGGTAACTAAAGGAGCTGTTATATTTTTACATGTAAGTTAGTTTCAGAGAATAGTTAAATCTAATCAGATTTTTCTTAAGAAAAGAAAAACTTTGAGAACATTAAAATTTATTAAGTATCTTATCGAGCATATAAATATATATAAAAAAAGATGGCACCATCAGTTGTGCGTCAAATTACCAATAACGCCATCTTTTATGTTTGAATTAGAGTTAGATGGTGCTGTTAGCCGTAAGTCAAAGTACCGCAACTTCGTATCTACGAATCCACGTGACTGAATCCTTGAGGATTTGGATTTGGATGAGGACTTATAATACATCAATCTTTCTAAACTTTGCCTTTTGGAGCCCCCTCCCCTTTAAACTGATAAATATACAATACTAAAAAAAGAATAATTCACATTATAACGTAACATAAATGTGCATTTAAATGCAACTGATGCTGACAGTGTGAAGGCTGTTGTTGCGTGCGAATCCTTAACATCCACCTCTTACCCCAACTCCCAACTCCTTCTTTAATTAACCATATGTTGTCATGTCATGCCCTTTACGTGCACGCGCATTACATAATTTATTCCAAAAAATAGTTTCCACTAACAAAATCTTTTGCAACATCCGAGACTAAATGATCCCGGGCGAAGAGAAAACAATATAAAAGTGCCATAAATTATATAACAAGTTGTTGTTCTACATATTACAAATATAAATGTGTATATATTTGACTAAATTATTAACCAGAAAGCCTCCAAAATAACGTTTCACGCTCCCAGGAATTTAACTCTACATTTTGTAAACTACCGATATAACGTATTAATGTGCACTCCAAGCAAGCCAATTTATATAAAAAAAAACATTAGAGGGAAATTTAAACTTTCAAAGTAAATGCTACACTAAGAGTTGGAGAACAGAGCCTTCATCAATAACTGTTATCAAGGATCCTTCCCCCTTGAGGCCGACTTGACATAAATAACAGAGGCGACTCCGAGTAGCGAAAAGGGACGAAACAACTCCACAGAACAGACAAAACACACCCTCGAGAGTGAGGTTCGCTTACATTTATGGTAACACTCCTGGGTAGTAAGACTGACGGATGCTAGAAGAAGAACTGAAACAAGAAGAAACGCAACAAAAAACAGACCAGGAAGGAATTGGCGGTAATATGGTGACAGGAGAAGAACCTCCTGAAACGTGGCGCCCCTGTAACATTCACAAGACAATGGATATTAATAATTATATTGCAAGGTAGTGTTATGATTGGAATAGAATTCATTCATCATATTCGTTGAACACAGTGTTCTGATACGAGTTTAGTTCCCTCCTTGCTATAGTTAAACACAGTGTTCTGATACGAGTTTAGTTCCCTACTTGCTATCGTTTAACAAAGTGTTCTGATACGAGTTTAGTTCCCTCCTTGCTATCGTTAAACACAGTGTTCTGATACGAGTTTAGTTCCCTCGCTATCGTTAAACACAGTGTTTTGATACGAGTTTAGTTCCCTCCTTGCTATCGTTAAACACAGTGTTCTGATACGAGTTTAGTTCCCTCCTTGCTATCGTTAAACACAGTGTTCTGATACG